>CATKHJ010027217.1:0-12502 GCA_949750685.1 Vernicia montana | reverse complement strand
AACAAAACCGGAAGTTAAACTACCAATTTTAATCAATAATAGAAGGATCAGAGAGAAACTGACAGTTTAATTCATGAGTCCTAAAAAAAATCAATAAACCGGAATTTAAACTTCCGATTTTACTGTCTCAAACCAAATGCTTAGGAATCTGAGCAGATGAAAGAGAAACCGGTGGTTAAACCACCGGTTTTGTAATTAAAATTTTGCAGGCGCAGAAATCCGTACTATAGGCGAGAGAAACCGGAACTTTGACTTTCGGTTTTGTTGTGCACTGGACATGAAACCGGAGGTTTGACATCCAACATCTAATTTTCTATAAAACCGGAATTTTGACTTTCAAGTTCAATTTTCAAATATCCAAAACTGGCATATATGGGTAAATATTTTTTAAAGTTGCATATATGAGTATATATTTCTTTAAAAAAACATATATTTGTCAATTGCCCCAAAAGTGAGTGCAGCCTTTTTTCTATGTTAGGACTAAAGACGAGACGATAAAAACTCAGTTGCTAACTAGATAGCTCTTGGTGCGGCTGGTCGATCGGTACCCAATTTGATCTTTCTGATGTCGGACGGTGATTCAAATCTTGTAATGAGTTGCACATGCAATTACCAGAGATAAGAATGAGAGTTCCAATTAGGAAGATAACTACCTAAAAAACATATATACAATAGCTTATTATTATATTACGTTTATGAAGTACATATTAACACTCCCAACAAAATTTTTGACACTCTTACTTTTATCTTTATCTTTATATGTCATTTTATCTTTCTTATATATATTTTTAGAAAATTTTTCAAAAAAAATTTAGTATTCTATAATAAATTTTTATTGATCTTTTCAAAATTAGAAAATTCTTAATTAATCTCCTTATTATTTAAATTTTTTAATAAATAGTATTCTACTTTTAAAAATTTAAAAGTGTTTTATGAAATCAATATATATGAAGTGCTAATTTATTTTTAAAAATTTTTCTTAAAATATATATAATGAAAATAAGAGGGCATTATAATTAATTATAGAGATAAAAATAATAGCAGGAGTCCCAATATTGCCTCCCTTACTTTTATATAACTATAATTTGTTAGATTTTTTTAAGCATTGAAGAAGAGATTTAACATTGTATTGATTGGTGATAATTCAACTCTACACTCACTTTTAAAATGATTTCATTTTACCATTAAATTATAACATCAGTTTGTTATTTGGCTAGAATTAAAATGTAAAATTATAAATTCAACTAATAAATAAACACACAAATTTAATAAAACTCAAATTTTATGTTAACAACAGTGACGGAGCCAGAAAAATATTTTAAAGGGGCTAAATTTTTTATACTATAATTTACATTAAGGTTATATAATATATAATTAAGTTAATTTCTATATATTTAAAGAAAATTTTCATTAAAAATAAAGAGAATCAAATACAATATATGACTAACTTTTAATAATTTAATACTTAAAAAAAAATACATTTTGGAGATTAGGGAGCCATGGCCCCTCCTACTCTCCTCCCTTCGTCTGGAATTAACAATTTAAAGATTTATTCGATACCACTTATTAGCAATTAACAAAATAAATAAGTACAACGAAAACAAATTAAGCTAATTAATTAACAACTCCCAGACAATTTTTATTATTTAATTGAAAGATAAACATCGAACACATCCACTTTTACTTGAGCACAGTCACAAGTCACAACACCTCAATAATTTCCTTTGGCCTTCACATTAACTCTCTCAATATCACAGTAGCACGTGGCTAACACACTATACTAGGCCATTGTTTGGCCTTCACAAATTTACTAGGTTCTTGCCGGAGAACTAAACACTACCCACAACGCTTCTTTTGCCTTTTTTTTTTTTTATTTTATTTTTATTTTTATTTTTAACTCACTTGCATTAACCCAATAGACCATAAAACTTAAGCTTATATAGACACAGAACAAGTTTTTGATCAATAATATTAATTACTAAATTTAAACCAATTAAATAGAACATAACTCATAATTGAAACAGAATTATAAAATATAAATTCATAATTCTAATTGAATTTCGTTTAGGGAGGTGATATTGCCAGAGTTAGCAATTTTTCTCAAATAAACAAATTTGTCCTTAAGGTATTTGTTTTAGTTGGGTTTACATTATCAAAAGCATTCAATAATGATTTTCTTTCTTTTCATCCTCTTCATGTTGTTCTTTGTTAACAAGCTCACTATTAAAGAAAAAAAAAAAAAAAAAAAAATTCTTGTTTATATATCGGCAATTTTATTTTATCAACGAAATACCGACAAAAGAAAATTATTGGTAAATAGAAAAATATATTGTCGGAAAAATAATTTCTTAACCAAAATATTTGTTGGTAAATTTACCAACTAATTTTTTTTTTCGGTAATGTTTTAAATATTTTTTTGAAAATAAAAAATTTCGTCAGTAATCCGTAGATAAATTTATTTTTTTTAAAAAATATTTTTTTAAAACTTAAAAATTTTGTTGGTAATCCGTCGATAAAGTTATTTAAAAAAAATACTTTTATTTTTTTACAATAAATTTGTTTTAAAAAATATTTATATTTTTAAAAAATTAAAATATAATTTAAAAAATAAAATTATTAGGATGAACATGAAAATTAAAAGAAAAAAAAGAGATGATGTATGAGAGATTATAAAATAAATTAGTAAACTTAAAAAAATATTTTGACTAAAATTAAAAAATTAATTATATTTCAAAACTAAAAAAGAATAAAATGAATCTAAACAAAAAAGAGAGAGAGAGAGTATGAGAAATTAAAAATTTAGTAATTTTTTTTTTCAAAACCCCATTAATACAACCAAGCTAAAGAAATATAAATAACAAAGTATAAAAACTATAAAAAAAATCTAAATCTAAGAAATTTGAAATAAATTAAATATATTTTTTCTATTCAAGGGTTTATAAGAATTTAAGAAGTAAAATAGAAAAAAAAAAGAATAAGAAAGAAAGAGTATAAGAGAATATAATATGTAGTAAGTGATGAAAACAAAATGAATAAGTGATTAAATGAAAAAGAAATAAAAGAAATAAAATAAGTGAGAAAAGGAGAGAAAAAGATAGAAAGTTAGAAAGAGAAATTAGGATGTGAAAGAAAATGATGAGAATTCATTTTATGTTTTTTTTTTTTACTCAATTCATCGACGAAAATTCTGTTGGGAAAATTTTTAAATAAAAATTTAGAGGAAAATTTCCTTTCAAAACTTTCATTTATCGACGAAATTCCGTCGGTAATTAATTTAAAAAAAAAACTTTAGTGAAAATTTAGAGGGAAATTACCCTTCAAAAAATTTCAATTACCAACGTAAAATCCATCGGTAATTATTTTTTATTTTAAAAAAATTTTAATAAATATTTGGAGTGAAATTTTTTTCTAAATTTACATAAATCACCTTAATTAAAAAAATAATTTTTTAATAATTACTAACGGAATATTTCCATTGGTAATTAAAAAATTAATTTTTTATTAATTACCGGTAAATTAAAAATAAAATTTCATAAATTTTTTGGTGTGAATTTACCAAAAAAAAAATTCGTCGGTAAATTATTACCCAAAAAATTTGTAAAATTTTATTTTTTAATTTACCGATGAAATATTTCCATTGGTAATTAATAAAAAAATATTTTTTAAATTACCGATATAAATATTCTATCTGTAATTATTAAATTTTTTTTAATTACCGATAGAAATATTCCTTTGGTAAATTAAAAAATAAAATTTCATAGTAATTAATAAAAAATTAAAATTTTAATTACAGACGAAAATATTCCGTTGGCAATTAATAAATAAAATTTTTAAAATTTTTTTTGTTTTAACTTACCAACGAAAATATTTTGTCGGTAAATAATTGTTATTAAATTATCGATAATTTGTCAGTAATTTCTTGAGTCATTTTTTGGCGTCTTATTTAGTGATGAAAAATTTTCTTTGGTAAATAATTATTAATAAATCATCGGTAATTAAAAAAAAAAATCTCGTATGTCATCGGTAATTGAATAAATTTATCGACGAAAACAATTCCGTCGATAAACTGTGATTTTCTTGTAGTGTTAAGGAAATAAAACTAAAGAAATTTCAAATCTTCACATTTTCTTTAATTACCTAAATCAAGTAGGTCTCTTCAAATTATTTCTTTATTGATTGTCCAAATATTATAAATGTCTATTTTATTTCAATTTTGACTTAAATTTAAAAAAATAAATAAATAAATAAGAAGAAGAAGAGTGGAATAACCAACTGAACGCAAATGGAGATTCTCCATCAACCAGTGCTCACTAAATTTTTATTCAATTATAAGTTCATCCTCAATTACATGGTTATAAAGAAAATCAAAACAAATAATTTCAGAACAATTTTATTAATATGAAAGTCTTCTATGACAAAAATAAACATTTCTTTATAACAGTAATTTTACAAACCTGGTAATTTGCCCAAAGTTAGTCAATATAATATTAAATTGTATGAGTTGGATTCATAATTTAATTTCTCATTAATTCCAAAACAATTTTTGTTCTTTGTTTGTGGAAGGAAAACACCATTCGAGTGGAGAATGCATTAATAAATGTGATTTTTGGTCTTTATAAAATTTTAACTTCCAATTAAAAGTTAAATTTTTTTTAGATAGGTGATGAAATTGTTTAGAATAATATGTTTTGATTGCCCTAAATATACTTTAAGGATAAATTTATCCATTTAAAAAAATATTACTCTGACATTAACAATATTAGCTATGGCAATATGGTCTCCCTTTGGTCTATTATTTCCAACATTTTATAATATTAATTTCATATTATGTAAACCGACAATAAATTTATTGTTGAATATGCAGATATTGATCTCTTATCTCTGCTGCCCATTTTCCCCACGGCTGTTGTCAAACTCCTCTGTACTTGTTCTTCTTCTTTCTTTTCCTCTTACTACCATTTTTTTTCCTCTTCTTCTTCTTTATAGCTAGACTCAAAGTAGTTGCAGCCGAGACAGCCCACTGAACCCATGTCACAAACTGGACATTTATCATCAGAATCCTCGGAAATTTGTATAGTAAGTAGCATGCGATCGAGAGAGCGCAAGGACAATTGCCAGCTCGCATTTTGTTAGCAAATTATTGTTGGTGGATTGGGTCAAAAAATTAGCCGTGTTTATTTCATAATCCTAACAGCTATATTTTGACTAGGGATGGCAGCGGGGCGGGTATGGGGCGGGTTTCTCATTACCCGTACTCGCCCCGCGAATATTTATTTATACCCGTCCCGTTACCCGCCCCACTACGGGGCGGGGCGGGGCGGGTAATAAAATGGGACGGGTATCCGCGGGTTTACCCGTTTTAATTTTTTTTTTCTTTAAAAAATTATTTAATATTAATTTTTTTATGTATATATATATATTCATTTATATCTCTTTTTTACATATTTATATAATATAATTTATCTTTTACATAAAAAAAAATAAATTAAAAATTAAAAATAATATATTATATTATATATATATATATATTTGAAAAATTAAAAATATATATTATATATAATCGAGGCGGGTTCGAGGCGGGTTTTAGCATTACCCGCCCCGTCCCGAACCCGATTCGGGTTTTAAAATTAAAACCCGTCCCGCCCCATTTATTAAATGGGGCGGGGCGGGGCGGGTACCCGACGGGGCGGGCTAAATTGCCATCCCTAGTATGATTGTTGTAATTCATTGTTATTGTGAGCAGTAAAGGCCCTGTGAGACACCGCTTCTTCCAACTCTAAGAATACTTTTAGTAGGCTGTAATGAAATATAATGCAATGTAATCAAATGTATTTATAATGTAATTATTATAATGCACATATCAGAAGCCATATAATACTAAGGTCTTGTGGGCAAGTGCTTGGTATTAGTATGTAAATATGGCTTCTGATATGTGCAGACAAGATCAAGTGATTGGATACTTAATTATGTGTATAATTGAAATAATTATATTTGTTTGTGCATTGTTGTAGTATCCCAAATATTTATGTATAAGTTCCTAAGTAATGACAAGTGTATATTGAGTAGCATGATTAAATACTTGGGTAAAAAAAAAAAAAATTTTTGATTCCATAATTTATTTGAAATTAAGCTAGTAGAAAGTGGGTCCCACTCCCCACTAACCTAAGCTTCTGATGTCTTGTTTAGGTTCATTTAACCTAGACACTTTCTTTTGTCTTCATTTATTTCATTTTCTCCAAAAGCTCCCAAACCACAAAGAACTCAAAAAGCTCTCATTCTTCTTCTTCATTTCTTCTTTCTCCATTGCCAAAGAGTAGATATTCATTTTAGAGAAAGAAGCTTCAAAGGTAAGATCTAAACTATCAATTTCATTTAGATCTTAAATTGCATATTGTTGAAATAGTTATTCTTCTTCTTCTCTTTTTTTTTGGGTTTACCCAAATGGGATTCTCTTTGATCAATTACTAAGAGATGATTGATAAACATGATTTGCAAGCATGATTCATGAGGTTAGAAAGAATGAAAATGGATTTCCAAAATGGATTTCAAAACTTTCCATTTTTGATGATAATGGGTTTGATTTAATGAGTTTATAGAATCCTTATTGACTATATATTTTGATGTATGAAATGAGTTGGTTTATGGGTATATTGCATGAATTAGAGAATAATTTAGCTTGGGTAAGAATTGATGAAACTCCATGGTCAATCCATTTGAGGAAAAATATATGAAGAAATCGCACCCAGGACCGTCACACGTACGGCCACACGATCATGTGGTTGGGCGTGTGATGAATCCTCATGGTCACACGTACGACCACACAATTGTGTGGTCGGGCGTGTGACAAGCTTTTAAGATGCTGTGAATTTTTCCCCAGGCCACACATGCGGATACACGACCGTGTGTCCGGGCGTGTGACAAGTCTCTATGGCCACACATGCGGACACACGACCGTGTGTCCGGGCTTGTGGTAAGAAAGAATGAATCTGCCAATAATGTCCAAGGCCACACGTGTGTCTGGGCATGTGATGAATATTCATGGCCATACGTGCGGACACACGATCGTGTGTCCGAGCATATGACAAGTTCCAAGATGGTTTTTAAATTCTATGATTAGCATTGTTACTTAAGTCTAGTCCATAAATTACATGATTTAATGATTAATTCTACATGAATTTCTATAGATACTCCTAGAAATAGAAGAGATGATGATGATGGAGGATGCAATCATCACATTTGTTTACTCTAGGGATTGATTCCAAGATTATTTTGGAGTTAAGGAATTAAGGTGAGTGATACTTATACTATTATGATTGTGTTTTGAACTATGAGGCATGATTGCTTAATTCCTTCAAGAACTACCAAATGATTGTTAATTATTATTGAATATCCTTATTGTGATATTACTCTCATTGAATCCATGAACTATGATTGAACCAAGACCATATTTATTGTATGATTATAACATGAACTTCTCAAGAACCAATGCATGATAATGACCCATGATTCATGATCCCTTTTGTATATATGTATATCCATTACCAAGAACCCAAGCAGAAAACCCCAATACTGATGTGGGGCAAGACATCAGGCATTGTGCACAATGTACTCCGATGAATAGAGTAAAGTATCCATGCCTTGGCTAGAAAGGGCTATGGTGTCCTAGCCGTGAAATCTGATCAATCTTGCACAGAGATGAGGGTATGCTCCGTTAAGAAGAGCCTCTACCTCCAATGTCCATTATTGAATATGTTCTATATCTCAGTTCTCGGTAATGCCTTTGAGCAAAATGCCATTTATCATAGGGAACGTTAAGATATATGAACCTCTATTCAAGTTATTATTATTTGTGCTAAAGCATGATATTTACATGATGAATGAAACTATGAACCATGATTATTGCAAGAATCATGAACTATTGTTATTGCATGAACTATGAACCTTCTTGTGAACTATCTTTGAAACACCAAGCCTCACAAGTATAGTAGTATAATTATTACTCACTGCTTTATCTCATTAGTGATTCCATTTTTCAGGTGAGCTATAGTTTATCAGTTAAGTTCCAAGGCATTCTTCTTCTCCAGTCCTCGGAACTTTGGTGATCAATATAAAGCTCAATCCTTATTTTGATTATTTTGTATAGATGATGATTCTATTCATAGATGCTTCATGGTAGATGTAAGGATGATAAGTTTATTGAAGGTGCATGTAATGAATGAATATTCTTTTGGCCTTTAAGGCAATGTCATGGATGATATGATATGTAAGTGTAATCAAGTATGTTATTGATGAGTATGGTGTAGCATAAATGTCAGGTTGAGATCTTGGGAGACATGTATGTGATGATATGTAGGATATTGATATGGATGATAGGTAATTGTATATCAAGGTTCCTACGGATTTTCGGTGGCCTTATACTTACCCATGCCCTAGGATCGTCATGGCTCGAAAGTCGGTTCGTAATAGAGTTGGTATCAGAGCATAAGCTCAAGTCTAGAATAGACTCTAATAGGTTACATGAATTATATAGAATAAGAAATACCATGAAGCATAGGAAATTTCCTCATGTCAATTGGAGTTATCGTTAATTTGAAATTCCTCGTTATGCTTATATGATAAGAAATCTTATATAAGTTTACACGTTATCGTATAGATGCACCAAGAAGAGGACGCCCTCCTCTTCGAAGAGGACCTCAACGCCCCAAAAGAAGAGCCGCATCCGATGCTGCATCTATTCAAGAAGAACCGCCTAGAAATAGGCGAAGGATTGAACAAGATGAAGAGGAATATATGCCACCTCCTCAAGTAGATCCCATTGAACTCTTAAGGGAGGAGATAAGGCAATTGAGGGAGGAAAATCAAGCTTTGAGGGAAGCTCAACAAGCTCCTCCTCCGCCTCCTCCAGTTGTTCCTAGGGCACCTAGGGAGGTTAGGGCTCCTCTTCCACAAGTGCCTATACCGGATAGAGGGGAAAGACGAGTACTTGATGATGGTGGGGTTTCAATCCAAGACTTCAAGAGATTAAAGCCTCCAGAGTTTGCTAGAGAAGATGAAGAGGAACCTCAAGAATTTCTTGAGAAGATGGACAAGTTAGTCCGTAGATTGCCTTGTTCTGATGCGAGGGTGATAGAATTGGTGGGTCTTCAACTAGACAAGGAGGCATGGCAATGGTATTTGAGGGATGTAGAAGAAAGAGTCTACAGTGATAATCTTCCTACGTGGGCCATGTTTAAGCAAGAGCTCATGGATCAGTTCCTAGCTGAAGAGGAACAACAGAATTGGGCTCTACAGTTTGAACAGCTGAGGCAAAGACCGGGAATGACTGTATCGGAGTATGCTAAGGAGTTCAATAGACTTAGCAAGTTTGCTCCTTATATTGTTCCTACTGAAGCAAGTGGAGAGGTTTAGGATGGGGTTGATTACTCCACTGTACAATGTTTTTCTTTCACTGGAATTCCCTACCTTAGCTAAGTTGATTGATAAAGCCAAGATGATGGAAGCTAGACACAAGACTGAAAGAGCTGCGAGAGTGGAAGAAGAGCAAAAGAACAAGAACAAGAACCGGGTCAAGGAAGTCAAGGCAAGCAAGGGGGAAATAGTATGCAAGTGCAAATATCTAAAGCCCCAGTTTCTTCCATCGTGCATAGTCTACCGAGAGGGGGAGGCCAAGTAAGAGGCCAAAACCATTCTACCTCTGTGGCTTTTGCACTTGTGAACTATAGTGCACCAAGGACCTCATATCAGGATTTCACGAATCCTACTTAAGCTGAGTATGGGAAGAGGCATGTGGGTACTTGTAGATTTGCCTCGAGCGCATGTTTAGCTTGTGGTCAGATGGGCCACTATATCAAGGATTTCCCCAAGAGGAAAGTGCAGCATGGCACACCTGCAGCATCACAGCCTACGGTTCAGATGGCTCGACCAGAAGCAAGGGGTTCCTATGGCCGTGGAAAAGAAACAGGTCAATCATCTGGTACACGAGCCACTGCAGCAGAGAAAGGAAAAGGAAGAGTGTTTGCAGTGAACCAACGAAAGCTAGAGCAGTAAACGCGACAGTGACAGGTATTATTCCTATCTAAGGCATGCATGCACGAGTATTGTTTGATTCTAGTGCCACACATTCTTTTGTGTCACCATGCTTTGCAAGAAAGATAGGAAAGAATAAAGAGAAAATGCAAGTTCCCTTAGAAGTGTCTACTCCCCTAGGTGAAGTCATAGATGTGCATAATATGTATTCTACATGTATAGTAGAGATTGCTGGGAGGAAACTTCCGAGTAATTTAATTGAATTGGAAGTGTTGGAGTTTGACGTGATTCTTGGCATAGATTGATTGTCTCAACACCATGCACATATTGATTATCATGAAAAGAAGATAGAGTTCAAGAAGGAAGGGCAAGATGTGTTCATGTATCAAGGAGATAGAAGTGATGTTCCTTCTAATCTCATATCTGCTATCGAAGCAAGAAGGTTGTTGAGGAAAGGATGTAAGGGATACTTAGCACATGTCGTGGACACACGGATTACTCCTACTGAGGTTCATCAAATACCGGTAGTTAGTGAGTTTCCGGATGTGTTTCCTGATGAATTGCCTGAATTGCCACCGGCAAGGGAAATAGAGTTCAACGTTGAGCTTCTTCTAGGCACTCAACCAGTGTCTATTCCTCCTTACCGAATGGCACCTACAGAACTGAAAGAGTTGAAAGCACAGTTGCAAGATCTCTTGGAAAAGGGGTTCATAAGACCGAGTAGTTCACTATGGGGTGCACCAGTCCTCTTTGTAAAGAAGAAAGATGGTTCCATGAGACTTTGTATTGACTATCGGCAGTTGAATAAATTAACTGTCAAGAACAAGTATCCTTTGCCAAGGATTGATGACTTGTTCAATCAGTTACAAAGGGAGAGTTGTTTTTCAAAGATTGACCTCAAATTGGGCTATCATCAACTCAAGATCAAGAGTGAGGATATTTGTAAGACTGCCTTTAGAACAAGATATGGCCATTACGAGTTCACGGTGTTGCCTTTCGGCTTAACCAATGCTCCTGCGGCTTTCATGGATCTAATGAACCAAGTGTTCAAGCCTTTCTTGGATAAATTTGTGATAGTCTTCATCGATGATATCCTCATTTATTCTAAGAACGAAGAAGAGCATGAAGAACATTTGAGAATGGCATTGCAAACATTGAGGGAGCATAAGTTGTATGCCAAGCTGTCGAAATGCGAGTTTTGGCTCGACCATGTGTGCTTCTTAGGACATGTGGTTAGTAAGGAAGAAATCAAAGTTGACCCGAAGAAGATTGAAGCAGTGTCAAGTTGGTTGAGACCAACAAATGTGACTAAAATCCGTAGTTTCCTTGGTTTGGCGGGTTATTACCAGAGGTTTGTAAAAGATTTCTCCAAGATAGCTTCTCCAATGACCAAGTTAACTAGAAAGAAAGTGAAGTTCACATGGGATTATGATTGTGAGAAGAGTTTCAGCAACTCAAGACATGTCTCACTACAGCTCCAGTGCTTGCATTACCAGAAGGAACATAAGGGTTTGCAATCTACTGTGATGCTTCAAGAATATGATTGGGATGTGTTCTTATACAACATGGCAAGGTAATTGCATATGCTTCAAGACAGTTGAAGAAGCATGAAATGAACTATCCGACGCATGACTTAGAGATGGTAGCGGTGATTTTTGCTCTCAAGATATGGAGGCATTATCTCTATGGTGAGAAATGTGAAATTTACATCGATCACAAAAGTCTCCAGTACATCTTAAAGCAAAGGGATCTGAATCTAAGGCAAAGAAGATAGGTAGAGTTGCTAAAGGATTATGACTGTCAAATTCACTACCATCCGGGCAAAGCTAATGTGGTTGCGGATGCTTTAAGCAGGAAATCGATGGGAAGCTTAGCTCACATTGCAACGGGAAAGAAGCAGCTGGTTAAAGAATTGAAAGAATTGTTCAACAAGGGGTTGAAATTGGAGATTTTCAAATCTTAAGTGCTTATGGCACACTTCCAAGTAAGGCCTATGTTGATTGATGAGATAAAAGCATTGCAAGACAGTGATCCTTCACTGGTTAAGTTGAAACAAGAAGTTCAAGAAGGCCAAGCAATAGAGTTTCAGTTGAAAGAGGATGTGTTGATGCATGGGAATCGGTTATATATACCGAATGTGGATGGACTAAGAGAAAGGATAATGAAAGAGGCACACCAAACTCTATATAGTATTCATCCAGGTGCAACCAAGATGTATCATGATTTGAGAGATTATTATTGGTGGCCTGGTATGAAGAAAGATGTAGCTACCTTTGTGTCTTCTTACTTGACATGTCAACAAGTCAAGTTTGAACATCAGAAACCTTCAGGTCTTCTGCAAGAGATCAAGTTACCAGAATGGAAATGGGAACGTATCACGATGGACTTCGTAGTCGGATTACCAAGGACTTCGAGGGGTTATGATTCCGTTTGGGTGATTGTGGATAGATTGACCAAATCAGCCCATTTTCTATAA
>CATKHJ010027125.1:0-10355 GCA_949750685.1 Vernicia montana | reverse complement strand
ACTCCTTGAAAGCCAACTATGAAGAAGCACAGAATCATCATAAAATGTTGGTAGATGCTATAACTTCCAGAGATAACCTTTGTGCTAAGTGGAATGAACTAGCCACTGTTTTAGCTCCATATTTAAAGCTCTAGCTACATGGGTATGACTTCTTTCTTTCTGTTGGATATAACTATTTATGAACTTTAAGAAGTGATAATGACACTTACTTTTGTTTAACTGATTCGAAATGGAATTGGACTTTTCCTTTCATGTTCCATGTTTTGCATTGAATCTTTGCATCTTCATTTTCCTTGCCAACCCTATAAAATGAATGCGCAGGTACTGTGACTTTGGTTTAGAAAGTGGCATTGATGCCTACTTTTAAAATTTGAACTGAGATGGTTGGTATATATATATGCACAGGTACCTTGAATTTGAATTTGATAAAGTGGCAATGAGCCTACTTTATGAATTATGGAATATTACTATGAGCAGGTACCTTGAATTGAATTTGATAAAGTGGCAATGAGCCTTCTTTATGTTTGATTGAATTTGAAATGGATTTTGGCTATGTCTTATTATTATGCATAGATACCTTGGATTAGCTTTGATAAATTGGCATAGATGCCAACTTGATTTTAGAATGAATATATTGTGGCTGTGTTTTTTGATTGAAATGTGTTTTGTGTCGTGATGATTTGTATTTGAATCATGGCTTAAAAGTCTTATAATTTCATGCAACCATATCACTTCATAAGAGCACACTTGTACTTACAGCCATCTCAGTATTATGTAGCCATTATTGGATTCCTGTATACTTCTTTTTTCTTTGGAATCCCCAAGTCATAATGGATTTCCTTCATGTAGGACTCTGTCTTAGCAGAGTAGAATCATGAGAAACTAATTAACCAATATTCTGAAAAGTGGCCATCTGGCATACTTTTATTAGTTTTTTTAGAAGTAACTAACTTACATACGACAAGAACATCTAGGAAATTCAAAGAAACTAGAAATAAAGAACAAAAAATTTGAAAAGACCAATATTTACATAAAGAACTAAATAAAAATCCTAATAAATTGCCATTTAAAGGCCGTAGAATCGGCCAAAGATTATTTTTCTTAGATTTTTTCCATCATTTCCCACATAGTGGGAAAGTATTTCTTCAGGAATTTTCCATTAATGAATCTTTTATGTGGTTCCCCTTGGAGACTTGATAAACAATAGGAGTTTCCTTTCAATACTTTGTAAACTTTGAAAGGTCCTTCTCAATTAGGGGACCATTTGCCATATTTCTTATCTTTAGCTCCAAGTGGAAGTATAATTTTCTACACTAACTCTCCCGCTTCAAAACTCTTCTTCTTCACTCTTCTGTTATAAATCCTAAATACCTTTTTTTTTTTTTTTTTTTTCTAAATGATCAATTTGTTCAAAGCCTGTAACCTTTCATCATCCATTTGTTCCAACTCCATTAACATTGACTCTGTATATTCATCTGGAGTCAAACCACTTTGCTTTGCCACTCTGAGAGAAAGAATCACTACTTCCATTGGTATTACGGTATCATACCTATATGTAAGGGCAAATGGACTTACCCCAGTAACACTCCTTTTAGAAGTTCTGTATGCCCATAAAATTTCAGAAAATACCCTATGCCAATTTCTTGGATTTCTCCTCAAGCATATTTACTAAGATATCGATCAGAATTTTATTAGATGCTTCTGCCTGTCCATTAGCTTATGCATAGAATGGCGTAGACTTCAGAAGTTTTATGCTATAATCCTCTGCAAAATCTTTCATCTCATCTCCAGTGAACATTGTGCCTTGATCTGTTGTTATGGACTCAGGAATGCTGAACCTATGGATAATATGTTCCTTTACAAATTCAATTATGTCCTTTTGTTATGTTTTCTTTAAAGGAACTGCTTCAACCCATTTAGTAAAATAATCAGTTGCAACAATTATAAAACAATGACCTTTAGAAGATGAAGGATATATCTTACCTATTAAATCAATTGCCCAGCCTATGAAAGGCCATGGTTTTATTACTAAATGAAGCTCTGATGCAGGTACCCTCTGAATACTGCCATATTTTTGGCATTGCTGACAGCCTTTAGAGTAGCTAATACAGTCTCTTAGGATTGATGGCCAAAAATAGCCATGTCTCCTCAATAACCACCTCATATTTATTCCTGCTTGATGTGCGCCACAAACACCTTCATGTACTTGCTTCATCACTTCCATAGCCTCAGAGAACCCCAAACATCTTAGAAGCAATCCATCAAACCCTTCCTGTATAATTCACCCTCCATAAGCACAAAATTATGTGCTTGTATTTTAACTCTGTGAGGTGTCTTTTTGTTTGGACACTCCAGAAATTTCTTCAATTTAGTCCTCAAATCCTCTGCTATACCCAAGTCTATGCTAAAAGACTCCACATTGATCCCTCTTTCTGAAATAGAGGGATGCATTCTTTTTTCAACACAAATCAACTTGTGAGTTAATTCGTTACTCATTTGGATCCCATAAGCAATTTGAGCCATTTCATCAGCTTTCCAATTTGCTTCTCTCGGTACATGCACAAAAGATATTTCTTTAAAATAACTTGTTAGTTGAATAGCAGCAGTATAATAAGGAGCAAGTAAAAAACTATTGCATTTATATTCACCAGTTAATTGTTTTAGGACAAGTTGAGAATCCCCCATTACCAGCACTTCTTCAGCTCCTAATTCTTGCAAAATCTCCAACCCAATGACTAATGCTTCATATTCTGCCTAATTGTTTGTACAATCGAAAGCCAGGTTAAATGACAATGCAGTCTTCGTTCCTGTAGGTGAAACAATCACCACTCCAGCACCTACTGATGTGTCTGTGCTAGAACCATCAAACTTTAATACCCAGGATTGAGTATTTACTCCACATACTGGAAAAGCTCCTATTCCTTGGTCCACCTGAATTTTCAAAGAAGATGGATGATCTGCCAAGAAGTCAGCTAGAGCCTGACCTTTAACAGACTTTTGTGGCACATAAATAAGTGTGAACTCAATAAGGGCAAGTGACCATTTCCTAATTCTTCCAGTAATTAAAGGCTTATTCAACATATATTTAATAAGGTCAGTTTGAGAAACAACATATACTCTGGATTTAATTAGATAGTGCCTAAATTTAGTGCATGCAAAGTATAGAGTCAAACATAATTTTTCTATAGGAGAGTATTTTACCTCAATAGGAGTTAGGAATCTACTCAGGTAGTATACTGCCTGCTCATGACCCATGGCATTATTTTGAGCCAATAAACAACCAATGGATTCATCAGCGGCTGATAAATACAATTTAAGAGGATATTCTTCTCTGGGTGGCATTAAGACAGGAGGGTTAACTAAATATTCTTTAATTCTTTCGAATGCATTTTGATATTGTTCCTCCCATTTGAATTCTTCTAGTTGTTTAAGTTTCAATAAACTTGAGAATTCTTTAGTTTTGCCAGCAAGATTAGAAATAAATCTCCTTAAATAGTTTACCTGTCCAAGAAATCTTTGCAGTTCCTTTTTATTTCGAGGTGGCATGGCTTCAAGTACTGCTTTGGCTTTGTTTTGATCAACCTCGATTCCTCTCCTGTGCACCAAAAATCCTAAAAAATTACCTGTCTGCACTCCGAATGCACATTTCAAAAGGTTAAGCTTCAATTTGTGCTCCCTCATCCTTTGAAAACTTTTCTTCAAATGTTCAACGTGATCTTTTGTCTTTTTTGACTTTACCACAATATCATCAATGTACACTTCCAAGTGATGCCCTATCATATCATGAAAAATAGTATTCATTGCCCTCTGATACGTTGCAGGTGCATTTTTTAATCCGAAGGGCATTACAACCCATTCAAATGTCCTGATAGCCCCAGGACATCTACATGCAGTTTTTGAAACATCCTCCTTTGCTATCAGAATTTGATTGTAACTAGAATATCCATCCATAAATGACATCAGTTCATTTTTTGCCACTGCACCTACTAGCATGTCAGCCATTAGCATTACATACATGTCTTTTGGTGTGGCTGAATTTAAATCCCTGAAATCAACACAGACACGGAGTTTGCCATTCTTTTTCATTATAGGAACAATATTAGAAAGCCAACTTACATACCTAGTAGGCCTTATAAAACCTGCGTTCAGTAACTTTTCTATCTCTTCCTTGACTTTCAACTCTACCTCCTTAGACATTCTTCTTAAACCTGGCATTTCTTGGTAGCTCCAAGTAAAGCAATCTTTATATTCTTGTAGTACTCTCACAATGTCATCTTTCAACTTCTTTTGTAACAGAGAACTAATGTAGGTTACCCTCGACTCTTCACAAGTGTCGAGGTTCAATTTTTCCATGGGATCCTGCATTTCTAGCTTTACATCATCAAGCTTAACAGGAGCTTGGTCTAAGTCATGAATTTGCAACTCCTCTATTTCCTCATCAGGTTCATGCTCATAAATTATTTCAGCTCCTGAAACATTAGCAAACTCTTCAAATTCTAACTTATCAAAAGTTAATTGTACCTAAGTTTTGTATATAGCACTGGCCACTGCATTCATTTCTTCTTTAGTATATCCTACCTTGGAAATTTCTTCAATTATTGGTTCAGACTTTGGCCAAGGGGGAGCAATGGCCAAAGGTTGTGGTTGATTAAGAATCTCATTAGCCATGTAGACATACTTTGGATCCCCTTTTTTCTTTCTGCCAAAGAATTTAATTGGACCAAGATCTGCATCATAATATCTGGCCTCTACTGAGTCTGCACTAGCTGAGAAAGGCTGTCTGTCTGCCCAAACCACTTCAACATTGTCTCCTTTCTAGAATAAAAAAAGTTGATGCAAGGACGATGGGACACACCAGTTTGCATGTATCCAATCTCTTCCCAATAGAGCATTGTATCATGTAGAAGAATTAACTACAAAAAAGGCAGATAAAGAAGTCTTACTTCCTATAGTAATTTCTATAGGAAGTACTCATAATGTCCTTGTCACCTCTCATGTAAATGCTAAAACTGAAACTTTTGTTGCTATTAGATCCTCATCTGTCTTCCCAAGCGCAGTTAGCATCCTATAAGGCAATACATTGACAGCTGACCCAGTGTCCATCAAAACTCTTGGCACAGGTTTACCATTGAATCATGCCTTCACACATAGAGGTCTAATATGCCTTGTCATATCTTCACAAGGTTTTTAAAAAACGACCCTCTTTAGCTTATTGGCTTTAGTGGCTTGAATTGTAACGCCACTATAACTCCCATCATCATCAAAGTGTGGCCTTGTACTTCCTTGTTCTCTTTTTATTTCAATAACATCCTCCTCTACTTCTTTGGATTGAAAAATGTGAGGTAAAGTTAAAGAAGCAGTATAGAGGTCTAATACTGCCTTCACATATAGAGGTCTAATATGCCTTGTCATATCTTCATAAGGTTTTTAAAAAACGACCCTCTTTAGCTTATTGGCTTTAGTGGCTTGAATTGTAACGCCACTATAACTCCCATCATCATCAAAGTGTGGCCTTGTACTTCCTTGTTCTCTTTCTATTTCAATAACATCCTCCTTTACTTTTTTGGATTGAAAAATGTGAGGTAAAGTTAAAGAAGTAGTATTACAAGAAAAGGGTACAAGAATACTACCAACAAAAAAGGAACCCTCCACCATTGGATCATAGTCAATCTCTTATGAACTTGCCACTGAACTTTCTCCTGTTGAGTGGGAAACTTCCACATCCTCTGTCGCCTTTCTGCAGAACTTTGATTTTTCTTTCTGAATGTTGCTTTCCATCTCTTTTTTTCTCCTTTCTTTAGCTTTTTACCTCTGCACTCTTCTCTTTTGCGTCCTAGTTAGAAGTGCTTGAAGTTTCTGGTATTGTTACTTGTGCCACTTTCCATTTTCAATAGAGGAACTGATAAATTTGAGTTGTCCTCTTTGAAAACTAGGACTCTGCCTTTGAAAATTTCTCTGTGGGATTATCCAAGGCATTTTTTTATCTTCTACCTTCATAGGTGCCCAAGATTTCTGAAAACCTCTTCCTGGCTGAACATTCTTCCTTTTTTCTTCCTCAGCTTTCAACGTAATGAGAGTCCTTAAATCAAAATTGACTGCATTAATAGGGGCGACTGGTGGGAAAGGGTTTTCATCTATCAACACAGCTTCCTTCTTCTCTGGGAACTTTAGGACTCCTTTATTTATTCTATCCTGCACCAGATTTCTGAACGACCAACAAGAGTTAGTTGAGTGATTGTAAGAGTTATGAAACTTATAATAATCTTTTCCTTTCAAATCTTCTTTCGCTGGTAATTTGTGATTAACAGGAAGTTTTATTAATTGTTCCTTTAAAAGGAAGTCAAAAATCTCTTCTGTCTTTGACACCTCAAAAGTGTATTGAGGATTAGAATTAGTAGCCTGAGATTTTTTCCAGGTTTTAGAAACTTTCCTGACCAGTGGTGGACAAACACATGTCCTAGTAATTGACAAATCAGCCACTGCAATTTCAGGAGTATTGATTTCCTGGAAGAAGCTCCCCATAGCACTCCTTTTCTTTTGATTGTCTTCCTTGAGTAACTCCTCATATTCAATAACTTTGGCAGTGAGTTCATAAAAGTCTCTGAACTCCATGCCCTGAAATTTCTTCCTGAGTTCTATATCCAAGCCCCTAGGAATGGCAATGGGCGGGGCGAGGCGGGTTTTGAGATTCATGTCCCCTCCCCATGAACAGTCGGGGTAAAGGCGGGCGCGGGGCGGGGACGGGGATCCCCATTTATTTTTTTATAATTTTATTAATGTTAAAACTTCATAATTTATATATTTTGACAAAAATGTTATACATATTTATGTTAAATTTTATATATTATTAATTAATATTTAAATAATAATAATAAAATTAAATACTTAATAACATAATTTTAAAGAAAACTAATAATTTATATATATATGTAATATGAAATTATAATAAAAAATTCATATATATTAATTTTATGAAATCAAAGCGAGGATCGGGACTGAGAGACTCAATCCCATCCCGCCCCATTACCATAGACGGGGCGGGGATTTCCCGTCGGGTTCGGGGCGGGGACGGGTTCCCCGTTGGGGCGGATCGGGTTTTGCCATCTCTACAAGCCCCGTTGTGCCATCTTCACAAATTCTGTCTCAGGTAAAAAAATCTTGCATCTGTTTCTCATTTTCTTAAATCTTGCAATAAAAACATATGCGCTCTCCCCTGCCCTCTGAGTAACCCTGGATAACTCAGCTATACATATTTCAAGTTCTGCCCTGAAGAATTGTTTATGAAATTGCCTCTCCATTTCCTGCCAGGTTAGAATTGAGTTTCTAGGGAGAGTAGCATACCAGGTAAAGGCAGTACCAGTGAGAGAATTTGGAAACAATCTCAACCTGAAATTAGCAAAATTTTCATAATTAGTAAGTTCCCCGCATTGAATAGTGAATCTTGCTATGTGTTCCAGAGTTGACTGCCTATCTTCTCCTGAAAACAAAGCAAATTCAGGAATTCTATAACCTCTTGGGTAAGGGTTATCTCTATCCATGGTAATAGGATAGGGCTTATGAAACTCAGGTCAGCCAATTTGTCTAAGGCTTGGACCATATAACTCTTGTACTACATCTCTCACAGCCTCTGGGTCTACAACTATTTATCTTGGTTGCACAAGATGAGGGACTTGCTGTATTTGTTGTAGGATAGGAACTCTGTTAGGCATAAGTGGTGGAATGCCCCCTAATCCTCCAGCAACATTTTCTGCTTCATTGTCATACAGCATAGGCTGAGTCCTAGGATTAGTAACACCATGAAGCTGATGAGGGAGCGAGGGTCTCCCTTATTGATTTTGACGACCATTAGGAATTGGTCCCCTTGTGTCTTCCCTTCTGTGTGGGGGTAAATATCTTTCATCGACCTAAAAAGCCTGAGGTAGATAAGAACCAGTAGCTTCTCCATTGTTCATTTGATTAGCATTTTGAACACTAGAAACTTGCCCCCCTTGTTCCATAACAACTTGTCTGTCTTGCCTAAGACCCAACTCAGAATTTTGACTCCTAAGACTGCCTTGAACTTGGCTGTAAGAGATTTTTTTTGCCAACCCAGCCATTGTAAAAGTCATCTTATCTAAGGCTTTAGGATGTTCTTCCAACATCATCCTGTAAAAAACATCATTGGAATTATAATTAGCAGTAGGTAACAAATTACCTGACCCACCAACCACAGGTCCAGTCAGTGGGGCTTGCTAGATTGATGCCTCCATTTGTTGCTGTGACTCTGGAGGCATGTTATTTTTCTCCATCTGTGGAACAAAGTCTGCTTCATGCTCTGCTTCATCAGCAACAGTTCTGGCATCCTGAGACACCGTGTTAATATCCTTTCCAATATTCTTTCTAGGTGCCATGTAGAACTTGTGTCCCACTGAGCGTGCCAAAAATTATGTTAGCTTTGAATTTATTTAGAGCGTGCCACGTGTTTAGGTACACGAACCGATGTAAATTGCGCCTAACTTCTATCAGAAAATTGTAGATTCTCAGCTCCTTTTGACAGTTAATGCTGAAATTCTATTTAGCACCCTAAATTGAAATATTTAAAACTAGGAATTTGATGAATTTAGAAAGTAAACAAGTTAAATACTTATGCTAATTTGAAAGGAATTAAAGTGCATTGTATTGAATTGAATTGAAACTGTTACCTTTACAGGAATTGAAACGACTGAAATATGAAACATTAATACAATATTTAAAAAGAAATTGCAGTGATAAGTATTGAAAATGGACTTGAAAATATAAATTAAATTGGAAATTGGTTGATTTGCTGATTGTAACAACCCAGGATTTCGTTAGATCACTAGAAATCTAGAAACTAGGAAATTAGGAATTTAAAAAATTATGTGGAGTACAATTAAGGAAATCGGATTAGTATACGCGATATCGGTAGGATAGTGACTTGTAGGATTTTTCGAAAATTTTAAATTAAGCAAAATTACTATGGACCTATCTAAAAATAATATTAGAAACCAAAATTAGAAACTAAAAATAATTGTAGACTTGAATTGGGAAATGTAGAAAAACTTTGATTAAAAAGGGGGTAAAACTGTAATTTTTTCTAAAGAAGTAATTATTATACTTTGACAAAAAAAAATGGAAAATAGATGTCAATAGCCAGCCATGTGATGGGGATCAAAGGGAGGGGGAATTGCCAAAATTAGATGATAATTAAATAAATCAAAAAGAAAAGGAAAAATATAAATAAGTGAACTTGGAAGATAAGGATTCATTATGTTCTAATCTTCAAAACTTTGAGCTAAGGAAAAGAGAGAAAAAGAACAAGAAAGAAGGAGAATAAGAAGAAGAAGTAAGGAAGTTTCAAGGTAAGACCATAAATTAATTCAAATTTTTACATCTATATATCCATGTGTGATGTTTGATGATGTTGAATATGATATGGTGATAGTTGTGTGGTTATGTTGAGTAAAGTAGGGATTGAGAAAGAAATTTTGATGCTTAGAAAAGAGGAATTGATAAGGGAAAAAGACTTAACTAAGGTAGTTTTGGTGTAAAGAAGCAAGAAATGAAAGAAGTAAGAAACTAAAGGAGACAACTTTAGGGTTTAGGAAGTCCTGTAACTTAAGGAGGAAAATCAAATCACTTGGAGTATGAATTTGAGGAAAGACAAAACACAAAAAGTGTAGCTTGATGTCTTTTGTTTATTTCTATAGAAGAAGTTTAAGCTAATTCTTGTTAGTTTTGGAGATATGTGAAGAAGAAAAAAACTGCATTCTACAGACCTACCTTAAGAATCCAGAAAATTTGAAGTCAGTTTAGAGTATCTTAAGGTCGGAATTAAAAGATGGTTAAAATATAAGAAATGGACCTTGATATGTCTTTTAGATGATATAAAAATTTCAGAGCTAAACACCAAGTATGCTGGGAGATATATGAAAATTCTTAAGCTGTGACAGGATATTTGAACTGCAAAATCTCTAATATTAACCCTTAAGTTGGATGGCTTTGGAAGTAGAATCAAGTTGAGGTTAAAACTAATTAAATGTAATCTTATGAGTCTAGTTTCATTTAAAAAAAGAATTATCTCAAATGAAGTTTTTTAGTTTGAGATATAGTTAAAAGAGTGTACTGAACTCCTATAAAACCTAGGATCCAGAAATTTGGAAAATTCAGAAAATAACTTTGGGAAAATTAAATTTTGTAAGTGATGAAAGGAAAAATATTAGGATTGTCTAGATTTGAAATTAAATAAATTGGAGTCATTTATGTGTTTTCTTTAATATATATATGTTGTATAAATCAAAGTAAATTGTCAATAAAGTTTGAACTATTTATGACATTTCTTCTAATATATATATATA
>CATKHJ010027118.1:0-15342 GCA_949750685.1 Vernicia montana | reverse complement strand
TTAGGGGTTAGAGATTTCAACAACACCAAAGCCCATGTGATGAGTTTAGGGGTTGGAGAAATCAATAACACTAAAGACCATTTACAAGGTTTAGGGGTTAGTAATCTTCAAATAACCATAAGCCCATATGATGTGGTTTAGGGGTTAGGAAAATTCATAACCCTAAAAGCCTATTGGATAGGTTTAGGGGTTAGAGATTTTCTACCAAAGCTCACTATGTAATTGCCATAAGAAGACTTGTATGAAATTGTCATTTAACCCAAAAGGATACAATGGGCATTTTAATATTTGTCTTAAAGTCAAAAATAGCAACTAAATTTCAATTTGTCTTCTTTTTGCCCTAGCACAAGTTGTTTAGCTATAAAGGCAAATTTGATGAGTGGGTTGTGTAGAGATTCATTCACTATTCATCATCTTCTTCAAGAAAGGGTTTAAGGTTGAGAGAAAAAGAAAAAGAAGAAGTGTTCTTCATTTTTCATTATTCTTCAAATCTAACCTTTTGTTCTTTGTGAAAGAACAAAAGTTTCTTGAAAAGACTTGATAGATCCATAGAACATAAAAGAAATCCAAACACCTAAGGTTTGCCAAAGTAGATCTTGATTTCATTTGGACTACCAAAGAGAGGAAGTCAAGAACATCTAAGGAAACCAAATGAGCTTGATAGAGGAAGCTTGGTGTGGAAATTGTAAAGACTTCACATTTGGGGAGCTCAAGGAAAAGGAAGAATCAAAGTCTTGGCTTCAAGAGGTAATTTGATTACCACTTGTTCTTTCTTTTCTTGCACATGTGTTTTACACATTAATTAAGAGATTGTTTGGAAAGTTTATTGGACTCAAACCACAAGGTTTTGTGAAATTTTAAAGTGTTTGAGATTTCACAAACCTGCCGATTCCGCTGCGCTTGGGCCCAATATCCCTTCAAAATTTTTACTAATAAACTCAAAGGTGGTACAAGACAAAAAGAAAATAATTCTCAATCCCAAAATCCAATACACCCAATATTCTTAATATTTCTTATACAAATATCAAACAACAAGTTACAAAATTAAGACCAAAATTTGTTGTAACAAAAGAGAGGGATCACCCAATAATAAAGGAATTATAATGGGTTATTAAAACAAATATATAAATGTGGAGATATAAAAATGGAGGGGATATATTTGGAAAGAGGAAGGGAGCCTTTATATAGGCTCCTAATCCTTCCTATTTGTTTTGGTTACAGCTTGCTACAAGCTGTAACCAAAACACTACAATATTCAACATTGTAGGCATCGAATTAGGTGCCTACAAAAGTTGACAATTTTTTTTTTTTAACATTTTCTCAACAGGACATGCATCTGAAGTTTTACCAGAAGAAAAAATTCCAATCTTTTATTCTCTCCATCACAATTCTCTGACTTTCCTCTGTCAAATTTAATACAAGAACAAGCTCATATGTTGCCTGAATATAGGATTGGACCTGAAGTTTCACTAGAAAGAATGAATTCTAGTAATGGGTTCTCTCCATCAGATTATAATAATGATTTAACATCACTTTTCTCATATGTTGATGTTGAGAATAGAGATGTTCTTGATGCAGATCTTAATAAGTTTTTGATAGAGTTTTAGACAACACAGCTCATCAATGTCACTTCTGTAGAATTATTATGCTTAATTCAATAGAAATAACTTTTTTTTTTGTTTTTTAGTTTTGCTTTTTATTCAGTATAATTATTAATATTGTGTGATTTTTAACCACTTGATGATAACTAAAATAATAAGTCCACATCCAAGAAGCAATTCATCCTTTCAAAACTCCATTTTTTTTTTCTTTTTTTGTTAATAAGGTTTCAATTTGGGATTCAAACTTACAATTTTAAAGCCCTCGACATGACTTCAATATCACAAAATATAATTTTAAATATCAGCAATTGTGCATTTTTCATTTTCCCCTTTGTTAGCCAGGACATACACTATCAATTGCAAACTCAAAGTAGCTATAATGCCATTATTAATATAGAGAAAAAGGAAAAGTGATAAATCAACACTTCAGGCTTCTGCAGGAACTCAAAAATACCCTGGCCCATCCAAAGTTTGCAACCTTCCTTCTTTTACAGCATATTAGACAAATTTGGAAAGTGGGTTGGAGTTTCATAATAGCCAATAACGTTAGTTCCATAAAAGGAGCCTTTGGACAATATCCAATAGGAGGAGCATTTGAATACAATCCAAGAGGAGGAGGAGGAATCATCAGAATCAGAAGATGGGGATGATGTTCTGGAGTGAACAAAGTGGGCACCGTTCGAAAAAAAAAAAAAAAAAAGTTGGCACAACTTGCATTTTGCAAGCTGTGACCAACCAACTTGGGAGCCTATATAAAGGCTCCCCCCCTCCTCCTTCATTTATCATCCCAAATCTCTAAGAAAGAAATATAGAGAGTTTGTAGTGAGAGAAAAAATAGAGAGTTTTATTTAAATTGTATTTCTCCTATTTTCAAGAGAGATCATTGTTGTTATCTTATTGTGATTTAGAGAGAAGGTTGTAACTCTTATTATTTCTCATAGTGGAATTCTTCTATTTTTGCCTGTGATTTTTACCCTAATTTGTTTGAGAGTTTTCCACGTAAAATATGGTGTTCTTATTATTATTCTCAAATTATTAGCTACGTTCTTGTTCTAATCCGGTCATAATTTCACAACAAGTGGTATCAGAACCTACTTGGTAATCTCATTAATATTCTTAGTATGCTCTGTGGTTGTAGTATAGACTGATCTTCTACATCAGAAAAGATTTTATTGGAACCGAAATGGGACTACTGTCCAAGGCAGTATCATACTTTGGGAAAGTAGATATACTGCGATGAAGAGAAAAATCTAAGTAATTTTTTGGTGCAGTCCGTTTCGAAAACGAGTGTAAAATAAAAAATTAAGTGAATAGTAACAGTAGCAAGGAACTGTAGCAATGTACTGTTCATGGGTACTATTCACACGTATAGTCACTATTCACGAATACGGTTACTGTTCATACATATCATAGCTAGCTGGAAATAAGTGTGGTAGTGTGAAAGTGCATGTCTAGGAAAAGTTCTGGCTAAGGAAAGACTTGGTATCTAAGTGTGTTTATTGTTACCCACCTCTCTTTCCTAGGAACTTACCTGGTGTACTATTCACGGACTATAATCACTGTTTCGGTATATAATACTATTCATGTGAAATAGTGGGAGCTAAATTTGTTCAAAGAAGTTCACGAAAGAAGCAATGACAACAAAATTTGAGATTGAGAATTTCAACGAGAGTAATTTCTCACTGTGAAAGTTGAAGATAAAGAAAATATTGAGAAAATATAATTGCCTTACGACTATCAATGAAAGGTCGGCTAGACTCACGGATGATAAGTGGAATAGAATGGATGGAAATGCTATAGCAAACCTTCATCTGGCATTAGCAGATGGGGTATTGTTAAGCATAAAAGAGAAAAAGACGGCAAAAGAGATTTGAGATCATCTCAACAAATTGTACGAGTCAAAATCACTCAACAACAAAATTTTCCTTAAGAGGAAACTGTACACTTTTCGGATGTCAGAATCTACTTCGGTGACAGAGCACGTGAATACTTTGAATACTCTATTTTCTCAGCTTACATTGCTGGGAGTTAAAATAGAGCTGAATGAACGTGCTGAACTTCTACTCTAAAGTCTACCTGATTCGCATGATCAACTCATCTTCAATTTAACAAATAATATCTCCACAAACAATCTAGTCTTCAATGATGTTGCAGCCGCAGTTCTAGAAGAGGAAAGTCAGTGCAAGAATAAGGAGGACAAATTGGCCAGTTCGCAGCAAGCGGAGGCATTGATGGTGAGAGGAAGATCAACAGAACGTGGCCCCAGTGAGAGCCACAATCAAGGAAGATCAAAATCGAGGAGTAAGAAGAATATAAAATGCTACCACTGTGACAAGAAGGGTCACATGAAGAAAGATTGCTGGAATTTAAACAAAAATTCCAATCCTCAAGGAAATGTAGCAAGCACTTCAGGAGATGGCAATGCTTTATGTTATGAAGCGGTGACGACTGATATAGGTAGACAGAATTTAGCTGATGTCTGGTGTTTTGACTCAGGGGCTACCTGGCATATGACCTCTCGGAGAGAATGGTTCCATCTTTTATGAATCTATCTCAGGAGGATCTGTGTACACGGTTGATAATCATGCCTTAAAGATTGTTGGTATTGGAACCATCAAGCTGAAAATGTATGATGGGACAATTCGCACTATTCAAAATGTGCGAAATGTGGAGCGCTCGCAGAAGAATCTATTGTCTGAAGGACAATTGGATGATCTTAGGTGTAAAATTGAAACTCAGAATGGGATTAAGAAAATAATCTAAGGCGAGCTTGTACTTATGAAAGGTCAGAAGAAGGCTGCAAACTTGTATATACAGATGGGAGAGACTGTGCAGGAAGGGGAAGCATCTGTTGCTTTGAGTAGTTTGAATGACAGATCTGCAATGATGTGGCATTACAAACTTGGGCATATGTTTGAGCAAGGAATGAAAATTCTTGCAGAGAAAAATCTACTTCCGGGACTCACAAAGGTTTCCTTACCCTTTTGTGAGCATTGTGTTACAAGCAAGCAACATAGGATAAAATTCAGCACATCAAATTCTAAAAGCAATAAAGTTATAGAATTGGTTCACTTTGATGTATGGCAAGCACCAGTTCCATCACTGGGAGGAGCAAAGTACTTTGCTTTATGTCCTTCATAGATGATTATTACAGGAGATGTTGGGTGTATCCTATCAAGAGGAAGGTATATGTGTTTTCAGTTTTCAAAGTGTTCAAAACGCAGGAAAAACTTGAATCTGGGGAAAAGATCAAGTGTTTGAGGACAGCTAATGTAGGAGAATATACCAGCAATGAGTTTGCTGAATTCTGTAATCAAGAAGGCATTAAGAGACAGTTCACTACAACATACACTCCTCAACGAAATGGAGTGGAAGAGCGGATGAACAAAACCTTGTTGGAAAGAACAAGGGCCATGTTGGGATCTACAGGTCTGGGAAAAAATTCTGGGCAGAAGCATTCAACACTGCCTGTTATGTGATCAATTGGTCACCATCAACTGCAATTGAGTTGAAAACACCGATAGAGATATGGACGGGAAAGCCTGTTGATTATTCGAACCTCCATGTATTCGAAAGTCCTGTATATGTGATGTACAACGCATAAGAAACTACAAATTTAGATCCAAAATCCAAAAAATGCATATTTATGGGTTATGCTGATGGAGTGAAGAGGTATCGCCTATGAGATCCCACTACCCATAAGGTTGTGATCAGCAGGGATGTTATATTTGCAGAAGGGAAGTTGCATGAGAAAGGTGATAGTAGCAGTTCGAAAGAAGGTCCAGAAACTACAATGGTACATGTGGAAAAAGAGTCTGATTCAAAAGATTCTTCTGAAGCAATACCAAAAATTGAGGAACGAGAACCAGTTGAGACTGAAACTTCAGAAGTTCGACGGTCAACTCGTGAAAGAAAAACACCAGCTTGGTAGTTAGATTATCTTGTAGAGAGCAAGATTGCATACTGTTTTCTAACTGAAGATGGTGAACCATCAAATCTTCATGAGGCGATGGATAGTTCAGATGCATCTCAGTGGATTGCAGCAATGCAGGAAGAAATTGAAGTTCTTCATAAGAATAAGACTTGGGAGCTTGTGCGGTTACCACAAGGAAGAAAGCCTATTATTAATAAATGGGTTTTCAAGATCAAACGAAATAGTGATGATCAAGTGGAGCGGTCTCGTATAAGACTGGTGGTAAAAGGGTATGCTTAGAAAAGGCATTGACTTTAATGAGATATTTTTCCCTGTGGTTCGACTTAATACAGTCCAAATAGTTTTGGCAATGTGTGCTACTTTTGACCTACACCTAGAGCAGTTAGATGTGAAAACTGCTTTTCTTCATGGAGATCTTGAAGAAGAAATATATATGCTCCAACTAAAAGGATTTGAAGAACATGGAAAGGAGAACTTGGTTTGCAGGTTGAACAAATCTCTATACGGTCTCAAATAGGCACCGAGGTGTTGGTATAAGAGATTTGATTCCTTCATCATGAGCCTTGGATACAAAAAATTAAATGCAGACCCTTGTGCCTATTTCAAGAGGTTTGGTGATAATGATTTCATCATTTTGCTGTTGTATATTGATGACATATTGGTAACAGGCCCTAACAAAGACCATATTAAAGATTTGAAGGCTCAATTGTCTAGGGAGTTTGAAATGAAGGACTTGGGACCAGCAAACAAGATTCTAGGGATGCAAATTCACCGAGACAGAAGTAATAGGAAGATTTGGCTTTGTCAAAAGAATTATTTGAGAAAGATCTTGTGACGCTTCAATATGCAAGATTGTAAGCCAATTTCTACCTCACTTCCTATTAATTTTAAGTTATCCTCCAAGATGAGTCTTAGCAGTGAAGCGGAGAGGATGGAGATGTCTCGAGTACCGTATGCATCAATAGTGGGAAGTCTTATGTTTGCTATGATTTGTACAAGACCAGACATTGCACATGCAGTGGGAGTGGTTAGTCGGTACATGGCAAATCCTGGTAGAGAGCATTGGAGTACAGTGAAGAGGATCCTAAGATACATTAAGGAGACCTCAGATGTTGCATTGTGTTATGGAGGATCAGACTTTACTGTCAGAGGATATGTTGACTCAGATTATGCAGGTGATTTAGACAAAAGCAAATCCACTACAGGTTATGTGTTATATTCTTGCTGGTGGAGCAGTAAGCTGGATTTCAAAACTGCAGTCAATTGTGGTTACGTCAACAACAGAAGCAGAATATGTAGCAGCTACACAAGCTAGTAAAGAAGCAATCTGGTTGAAAATGATAATGGAAGAACTCAGGTACAAATAGGAAAAGATTTCTCTGTTTTGTGACAATCAGAATGCCTTGCATCTAGCAAGGAATCCAGCTTTTCATTCAAAGACGAAACACATTCGAGTTCAGTACCACTTTGTTCGTGAGAAAGTGGAAGAAGGAAATGTGGATATGCAGAAAGTTTATACCAAAGACAACCTAGCAGATTTTATGACAAAGTCAATCAATACTGATAAGTTTGTTTGGTGTCGATCCTTTAATGGCCTGATAGAGACATAAGCAACATGGAGATGGTAAGGAAGAAAGAATAATGTGAAGATTGATTGATCCTCAATCAAATCTTAAGTGAGATATTGTTGTGGAGTCAACAAAGTGGGCACCGAACGGTGCCCACTATTTTTGAAAAGAAAAAAAAAGGTTGGCACAGTTTGCATTTTGCAAGCTGTGACCAACTAACTTGGAAGCTTATATAAAGGCTCCCCCTCCTCTTTCATTTATCATTCCAAATCTCTAAGAAATAAATAGAGAGAGTTTCTAGTGAGAGAAAAAATGGAGAGTTTTACTTAAATTGTATTTCTCCTATTTTCAAGAGAGATTATTGTTGTTATCTCCTTGTGATTTAGAGGAAATGTTGTAACTCTTATTATTTCTCATAATTGAATTCTTTTATATTTGCCCGTGATTTTTACCTTAATTTATTTGAGAGTTTTTCACGTAAAATCTGGTGTTCTTGTTATTATTATCAAATTATTAATTGCGTTCTTACTCTAATCCGATCCTAATTCCGCAACAGATGATGTGGCAGACAATCAAGAAACATTTCAACCTGCCACATGGAGTACTACTGTAATACATAGTGCAAATATTGCTATGGACAGTAGAAATGCTGCTAATCGTAATAGAGGTCACAAGGGGGATTCATGATGGCATTGCAGGAGCTATATTGCACATGGCAGCTGCCATAAGGCGAATTACTGATAGATACAGTGTTGCTGATTGTATTAATGAATTGGACGCGTTGCAACATGTGGAAGAAGGGGTCTATTTTGCTGCTTTGGATTTGTTCGACAACCCTAAAGCAAGGGAGAACTTGTCTCTCAAGGGTGACAAGGGCATGATTTGGTTGCGCGGCAAGTGTATTGCTCATCTAATATCATAGGTTAAATAAAAGAATTATCTTTATGTGTGCAAGAATAGTCAACAGGCACAAGATATCTACTGGAATTTTGCTTGGGACTATGATTCAGCCAAACTTGCAGCTGTTAAGAAAATTCATGGTACTAACACAAGGTATATATCTTGATAAATAAATGGGTATTATACTAAATTTACCTTTTTTCAAGTGTTTTCTTCAAAAGAAAATTCCTTAGAAAATAAGGTGGAGTTCAAAAATCTGCAACTGTTTCAGAGAATAGCAAATGTTGAAATGATATAATGTCAAGTGAGACTGTTAGAAACTTTAAGTTAATTAGGCTTGCTCTGGTATTTTAACCAAAGGGTCTTTTTAGGAGAAAAAAAAAATGATGTTTGAGTACATCATGGGCTGCAATTATTTCAGGAGTATTCAAACAGAGCATTCTCTGTATAAAATCCATTAGCAAATATATATTTGAAAAAGAAATTGAATAAAAATCACAAAGAACTATTAGATTTGGAGCAGAGAAGACATGAAAATTGTAAAAAGCAAGGTCTTTTTATAGTTAAAGTGAAGACAACATATTTCTCAAAAAATTCTATAAAAAAAAAAAGAAAAAGGTGAAGACAAAGTCCAACATTGCTTCTATTACAGAAAATTTATCGCTACTATTATAGAAATAGCTTGGTTTTGATTTTCATCACCAAGTTATTGTTCTTTCAGATATCTTGAGAGAAAAAACTAGTTACCTCCCAGCTACTATTACATGTGAGTACTAAAATGGAACCAAAAAATATACTGAACAGAAATATTGTATCCTGTGCATATCAAGACCTATACAGTGTTAGAAAACAAGGTTCCATATGTAGGACATACAAGGAGAAAGTCAGTAATTGTGGTTTGAATAGGAAAATGGATAGATGATGAAGGGAATGCGAAGGAACGATCTAAACATCCTCTTTGAAGTATGAGTGCTGAAGTGCATCATCAGCTGTTATTCTTTTACTTGGATCCAGGCAAAGCATTCTCTGATGAAGAACAAACAAAGCAATTCTTGCTTTTAATCATCTAGTATCTTTCAGCCGTTGAAAATCTATAGATTATTGTCCAAATAACTTGTTTCCTTGAATATTGTTGTGACCATAAATAGCCTATGTGACATCTAAAGTGTGTGCATATACTTTGGCCAAAAAAAAAGTGTGCGCATATACAAAAGGGCATCTCATGCAGTTTATATTTCTCCCCCATAACTGTAGTCCAAGTTCGAACTGTGATCTTAACCTATCTTGGAGAGAAGGGCCACTTCTTCTTCTAGTAGTAGGAAACTTAACAAGTAATTTATATTTTTTTGTTTAGGAATTTCATATTTTAGTAGGTCTATTTAGTAATTTTCTATTTTGATTTTCTCTTATATAAGATTGTTGCAGCAATAGGAATATTTGCTTTTTAGTTGAATTAAAATATTTGGGTGTAAGAACTTAAGATTATACATCGGGTACCTTTCTTAATAAGTTAAAAGGAATGGTTTGTTATAAGCCAGTTAAGTTTAGTTTAGTACTGAAACTCACAGAAAGAAGATTCACTCCAGCTGGTTCAAGACCATTGAACTCTTGTGCCAGGTCCTGCATGACATCGCAGAATAATTTCAAAAGGGAGTCCAAACTATGAAATACAAAGAAAACCAATCTGATGGCATTTACAACCTTGGGATTGTATTGAGGCAAAGATGGAAGCCCATCATATAATGAAGTGACTCCAGGCCAGGTTCTTTCATTTGGTGTACCCAAGATGCTGCACATAAGAAATCAAATGTAAGATTGCTCCTCAGCCATTTATGCAAAAATAGTGAGTTTGAATCTGAAAATACCTAAAAATGAGTGATAATTGTTTGGTCGTATTCCTATGAGGGAATATACATGTCCGATTTACCATCTCCCCTAATATGCAACCCACTGACCACATATCACTTGCAGTAGAGAACTTGCCAGAGCCAAATAGGATTTCAGGTGCCATGTACATGGGAGTTCCAATCTGGAAAGCACAATTACAAGCAGAACAGTGACATCTGGCACTTCATTTTGGCACTGCACTATTTATGGAACCTCTACTTAAACCAATATTTCCGGCACTACTAAATGTTACTAGAACCTGTAAAACAGACTGTCGCCAATATTATCTTTTCCATAGAGGCTACATTGCAAAGGAGAATCTTTTCAAAAACCAGCAAATGTGCATTTTCCTATTTCCCCTTCATAAACCAAGAAATGGACAATCTATGGCAACCTCAAATTAGGTCTAATAAGTGTAATAAGAATGTCAAACCCTAGTATAATATAACAAGAGTAAAAGGTGAAATTGATACTTTAACACTATAGGCTTCTGCAGGAACTCCAGTTGTCCCGGCTAATCCAAAGTCTGCAAGCTTCACAATCTCCTTGCGTTTATCAATTAGCACATTACTTGGATTCAAATCCTGGTGGAGAATGTTGTGAGAATGACAATATGCTACACCACAAAGAATCTGCTGCAGCAATTTCTGCCAAAAGATGAAATGAAATTACAGATAATGAAGCCATTCTTAAACTTGAAAACTTTGAAATTGCCATCTTTACCATTAAAGCATATTAATGATTTATGAATGTTAAATTAGCTAGTATATAATTCTCTCTCTCTCACTCTCTCTTTTTTTTTTTGGTCGTACTTTTTGCAAGTAGAATATGCACATGCAACCACTCGTACTGATATTTGAGATGAAACTAATATGTTTCTTACTAATTTAAAGTTGATGACCAATCCAGCCTGATCCACATTTCTTCTAACTATCATGATTTATTTGGGTCATGATACTATTATAGTTGCTTTTATAAATACATTCTTGTGATTAATGTGCATTCAGATACTATATGAACTGACAAAAAAAAGTCAATTTTTAAGGAATATACAAATGAAAAGAACAGTAGGATAGAAAATTTGCATATATGTATGTAAAGAGAGAGAGAGGTAAAAATAATATTTAAGCTAAGCATATATCTATTTTTATTAATTAAGTTAACGAACTATAAAGCCAAAAAAAAATATAACAATATTCTTTTGCCATTGAGTACGTACTTCAAGTAATATTAGAAAAAAAAAGCACTTACTTTCCTTAAAACTGAATCTGTAGCAGTTCTGGGACTCATGTCAATGACGTTTTCCAGGTCAGTGCCTAGATACTCAAAAACAAGATACGAGGAAGTCCCACTGATATGCACGTCCAGCAGCCTGTTACTCAAAATTGAAAATAAATGTAATTATATAATATAAGGATTTAGAGGAATCATTGCATAGAAAGGAACATTACTATTTCATTTATAAATTCGCTGCACTAAATGTAATTAATTTCTTACATGTAGAACATATGCATAAAGCTGGAAATTCTGAATTCATATATAAATTATAGACTCTACATAGACAGTAGAGCTACTCTAGTAATGCATGAATCCATTCAGCAAACTATTTGATACCCATAACTAACAGCAGAATGCATTTATGCACAGAAGATTATTTAGATAAAAATAGTCTTCCAAGAAAAAAGGCTTAATTTTATAAGTACTCTTCATTTTATGTTGGTGTAATTAGAGGATATCTTAGTGTTAACCAGTGAACAAGCCATGTCAAAGAAGATAATCTTACATGCAATCAGACACCAGTAAGTGAATTTAACACAGTTTCTTGAAAGGTAGATTGCAGACTCTAAATGAAAGTATTGACAGTCAATGTCCACTGCAACTCAGAATTTACCCATATTTCTTTAAAGTGATATTGATGTCAGTGGAAATTGCAAGAAAGCTTTCAGAAGAGGACAATTGATGTCAGATTATTTTATTTATATTATCTCAAAACACCTACTTCTATGATAAATTAATTCACTTCTTAGGAGATCACTTTGTGATATGAAGACCCCATCAAAAGGGCAGAAAATATAGGAGATTTACAATCACTTTGATTATTTGAGGTCCTAACTTAGATCATTGGTTTTTTTTTTAAGGCTAAATGAGGCACTCAAACTCAATAGTTTTGATGTTTCAGCAATCAAGTTCTCATGATCCATTAGTTGTCCTTTTATTTTTTCAACACCCAAAGGATGATCAATAATCTAAAATATTTCTCAACAATCATGTTTTAGAAACCACAACTCAAGGTCTGACATTAAACTGTACCAATTTGGAGATTTTGGATTGAAATTTACCGACATTCACCAATTCAATGAACCTGAACATTCTCCTAAGAATTTTTAACATGTCCTGAATCTGGATTTATAACTTTATCATCTACCAGCTATTCCCCTAAATAGACAAATTAATTTATAACAAAAAAAAGTAGATACGGTAAAGAATTCAACTCACTTCACAATGTTAGCATGGTCCATCTCCCTGAGAATAGACACTTCTCTGATGATGTATGAACGCACTCCATCAAGTTCATCAAGATTAGGAATCTCCTTTATAGCTACTTTCTGGCCTTTCTTACCTCGACATTTATAAACAACGCCATAGCTACCATATCCAATTTCCTCAACAACCTTATAGCTCCGACCCTCAAGTTTTAATATATCACCAGGTTTCATCTCAAAAGCTCAAACTAGTGAATACCCAACACTGGAAAAGAAGGAAATCAAGATGAAAAGAGTGAATTAATGTAGAACAAAAAAAGACAATCTCATAATTTCATTAAAAACATGGAATAGAGAATGACAAAAGAAGCCACACAGTCAAGAAAAGAATCAGATTACAATATCTTATTTGTTTACTGCCTTTCAAAATGTTCTTTATACTCATAATCATGGTTTAATTTCACTAATTAAACACGCACAAACAGCCTCAAGATTTTAAACCCAATATATATAATTAAAAGATTGTAAAAAGAAAACTAAATCCCTAGAAGATGCATCAAGAATCATAAACAAGCTAACTAATCACAACAAGATCTTCAATAATCCATCAAAGAATTCTATTAGAAAGATTAAAGAAGAACCCAAAAACAAAGAAAATAAACATTTGGGTTTGACGCAAGAAACTCTGAGATTTTCATTTTAATCAATACCATCAAACCAAGATCAAGCATCAAAATCAATGAAGTAATTTAACCCTAAAATCAAATTCTCTAAACCCTCACCTGAACGGTCAAACGGCGCAAGACCAGAATCTAGAGAGCAGAGAAAGAGTATTAGAGAGAGTAGATTCTGTTTTCTGAAAGGAAAGAAGAAAAAAAGAGAAATGTAAAATAGTAGCAAGTCTAAGAGTACATATATATATACGACCGTTATATTTCCCGCGAAAAATTTAATTGTACAAAAACCCAATGATACCGATAAAGATCTGAATTCTCTTCTTCTTCCTCTCTCTAGGCGCCCTAATCGCACACACAGAGTCCTAAACCTTTGAAATCACCATTCACTGATATCATAACCATCTTAGAAACAGCGTTCATCACAGTCCTAATCATTATCGCCTAATTTTCAGAGTCTTTTGAGTTTTGTTTCGAAATCTCAGAAGATTTTGGTTCTTTGGAAAGCTTAAGTGGGTCTGGTTTCTTCGTGGTCTGTTCAAGATTTGAAACGGCATTGTTGGGGCCTGGTTCTTTCTTCGCGATTTTAGATGATTCTCGAAATTGATAATTTTGGGTATAATTTTCTCTCTCCTTCTTGAGTTTTCTTTACTAAATGCAAGAAAATTTCATACAAACTCAGTGGGTATTGGCATGAATTTGTTTGATTTATGAGTTTGGTATTACAAATTGAGCTAATTTGCCTATTTTAGAACTAAGATAAGAGATTCTAATCCCTTTTTGATGTGGTAATAGGAGTGGGGAACTGGTACAGAGCTTCATAGTGAAATCCTGATTGTGTGTTTCTTGGAGTGATCTTGAACCCGTAAGCTTCAATTGCTATCTTACAATGACAAGATGGCAATTGCCTGGGTAAACTAAATTTGTTTCAAGAGTATGGTTTTGTTTCGGAATAGCTTAGGCTGTCAATTTTCTTATTTTTCAGTTCTGATATTTGGATGGTTTAGGACTTGTAAATGGTATAGGCTGATACCTCTGATGAGATCATAAAAAGGATGTTAGTGTCAAAGTGATAATGAAGTCTTTGTGCTTTGTTTTGTTTCTGTGAGTAATTGATAATTATGCTGAAAAATCGAGGGTTGGATGTCCTGTAATTCAGTTCAAAGGCTTATAGTTAGTTGCGAACTTTTTGGTAATTCAGTTCAAAGGTTTATAGATAGTTATTCAATTTGGTACTCAAATATATATCTTTGTATTAGGAATAAATGATTAAAAATAAAAAAAGTCAAAAATTGGTGGCAATTAAGTCAATTAATTTTTGACTAAATTGATTGGTGGCAATCAATTTGGACTCAATTGGTTGGTGGCAATTAGGCCAATCAATTTGGACCAAATTGGTTAATGGATGTCTATAAAAAGCATTGAGAGGAAGGCAAAAAAATATAGAACAAGAAGAAGAAAAATTCCTTATATTTAGAGAGTTTCAAATAGTTTGAAGAAAATTCTCTTGGGTGTATTTGAAATTTTTGGGTGTGAGAAAAATATTGTGAGTATATGTGGTTGTAATAATTTTCACATAGTAAATATTTTTCTCTGGTTGTTTTTGACAACACCGTGGTTTCTCTCCTCTTTTAGGAGTTTCCATGTAAATTTCTTGTGTTATCATTCTTTCATTATTTCTTTTGTAGCTCTTGCATAATTGTAATTTGGAGGAAATTAGATTAATTAAATTCAAATTTCCTAACAAGTGGTATCAAAGTTTCAGTTACGTGTACATTAACTGTTTATTTGTATTGTGCAAGAAAAATGTTGAACATTAAGTTTGATATTGAAAACGTTGAAGGAAGAATTAATTTTAGCTTGTGGCAAGTACAAGTCAAGGATGTATTAATCAAGTCTGGATTATAGAAGGCCAAAATGGTGGAACTGGTTTGGCTAGTAGCTCCAAGTTTAAAGACGCCGCTAATAATGTCTTCCATGATATGGGAGATGATGAGCTCTCTCTGTAAGGAGCTGTGTATTTCCTCATGACATGTTCCTACCTACTAAGTTGCCATGAAAGAAGATGTGATTGGTAGCGGGTCTACAGGTTCGCACATGGGCATTGGCTGACGGTTATGCAAGGTGTGTAGTGAAATTATTGTCGATGACTAATGAGCTTTCTGAAAAGTCGGCATGGAAGTTGCACCTTAGTTTATTAGCAAGTTTTTTCGACATGAGCTGAGATGAAATTCTTAGAATTGGTGAATTAATTCTAAGTGGGTATGCTTTTATGGTGGAGCATGATAAATTCTT
>CATKHJ010027073.1:0-11393 GCA_949750685.1 Vernicia montana | reverse complement strand
GATTTTATTAAAATAAATTTATTTTTATATTTTTATATTTAAAAAACTTAATTTTTTTATTAAAATAATAAAATATTTTTATGTATAACTTTTAAAATAATAAATAAATTTTATTTTATTAAAATAATATAATATTCTTATGTATAATTTTTTAATTCTATTTTGAATTAATTATATACTTTTAATATTAAATTGCAAAATATTGAAGTATTGATAGAATAAAATTAAAAAAATAAATTGTCAAAATTAATAATCTTTTCTAATTATAATTTTATTTTAATTTTAATTTTTTTCTGTTTTAAAAAATTTGGAGAAAAAATTTAAAAAATCTAAAATCGAACCGAACCAATTTTTTCGGTTTGGTTCGATTCAATTTTACATGTTACTCTGTCGGTTTGGTTTTTTATAGTGAAAATTTCAGTTTGATTCGGTTGATTTGGTTTGGTTCAATTCAAAAACCGAACCGAATGATGCTCACCCCTAATATCTGTCACAAATATTCCGACGGTAAGTGGTCGCAAATCCACCTCTAATTTCCCATGATTTTCTCCCTTTTTTACTTTGTCAGTATTTCATTGCTAATCCGATGATAATTAAGGATAGAACGTTTCCATAGGTAATTTTCATCGGTATTTTACAGTTTTCTTGTAGTGTAACTAAAAGAGGAAAATTAAACTAAATGAGAAAATCAAACTAGAGTAGGAAAACTATTTTATTAAGAGACTCAAATTCAAATTCATGATTATTAAATGATCATCTATTTAACAAAATTCGAAGAGAGGATTTCATCCAAAAATGGAAGATATGACATATGAAAAAGTTGATTAGGAGCAAGGAAAAAAAAAAGCTCAAGTTTGATTTTCCAATTGAACTTGTGAAAGATTTTATTTGGTAGTTAGCATGCTTGAAGATGACTAAATGCTAGTCCTTAAATATTATCTAGCCTTCCAAATAATTTTTAGTATCATTACTAAATCTAATATCATCTATAGTGTTAAGTTTTTCTTTTAGGAAAAAATATAAATCTTTTATTCATATTGATAAAAGTACATCTTGATTTGAAAATAAAAATATAAAATTATACATCAAGAAGTATCAAAATAAAAAATTGACTTAAATTTTTTTCAATAATCTCCAAATCGTGTTGGTAGAGTATTTCGTCCTATAATCTCTAATCGTGTTGGTAGAGCATTATAATTGACAACTTGACGAGAAACACATTCTGCTTGGTGGTTATTTTTTGTCACAAATCTACTTTCTTGTCTTTGAACAAGTCTGATTGCTTGAATATCAATAACAAATTCAAAACTAATATTTCTATGGAAGAAGACACTAAAAAATTCTATGAAAGAAGACACACTAAAAATTTCTATGAAAGAAGACTTATTAAATATCGTAAAATGAATAACAAAACCAATAAAGGGAACGAAAAATAACGAAAACAAAATTAGATCCATGTTTAGAAAGACAGATTAATAGATTTGTATAGATTTGTGTTTATTGAATACAAAACTAAATAAAATAAAGAAAAAAGGAACCAACGTCGACTTTCATTCGTTTGGCAGTAGCTCAAACAATAAAATTTAGAAAAGATCAGAAAAAAATTGAGAGAGAAAGGAGTTAGGGTTTTTACAATTTCTCCATTCTAGCAAAAGGGCAAGGGGCAATCTATAGTGTTAAGGGTTAGTCAAACATAAATTAGTGTAATTAAAAATAATTGTAATGATTAGCACAAAGTCATAATATGTATATAGCTTAGTTAAAATAGGTTTAATTAATTAGTTAAATAGTGAAAAGTAAAAATAAAATAAAAAGAAAACAACTAGCATATGAAGTAAGCTTTGATATTTAAGAACAATGTGGGATTGGCCTAAAGCATTTAAAACTTTTTGCTTTTCCTCAGTCTCCTTGAGAGCTTTCATTTCTGCTTCCATTCTCTTTTGTACCTCTACCTCAACAAGCTTTTGAACTGCTTCTGCTGCCTCAATTGCAACATTGCATTTTGTTTTCTCTCTCTCTACCATTGCTAATGCATTTTCCTCAGCTACATGTGCCTCCTTTAATCTCTTTTCTTCTCTTATTTTCCATTCTTCAAGTTCAGTAGCCTACACAAATAATTGAAATTAACAATTATTACTTATAATAGTAAAATTTACCTTTTCTCACATAACTAGTCAATAAAAAAAAAGAAAAAGATTAATTTGTTATAATTTCACATTAAAGAAAGGTCTTTTGAGATTGCTTATAAGTCATTCACTACTAAATGAACTTCTTGTTAGCTAATTTTTTATACTAATATACATTAATTTTTATTGTTATTTATTTATTTATTTTATATTATTATTTTTATTTTTCTATTAATTGTAAAGTTAGGCTTCTTTTAGTTAACATGCTCCTCTTTATTTTCATATTCTCTTTTAGAAGCTTAAAAAAAAAAACCTTTTGTTTTGCTGCTAATGCTTCTTTGCAAGCTGCATGGTACATGTCTATTGTTTGCTTAAGCTCTGTCTTAAGCCTTCTCATCTCATCTTCATATTCTTCCTGCAAGAATAATTTCACATAAAAATATGAACATTGTTTTTTTAAGCATTGAGGAGTGGGGAATCGAATCTGAGTCTGCCCAGGTTAAATATATGCATTTACTGATAGAATATGCTTTGATGTGCAATACGAACTTAATTATTATTAACACTATTGAAGAAGAAGAAGAAGAAGTTACCATATTGTTTACTGATGATGACCAAGATATTCTTGCATTGTCCAAGTAATTATTATCAATTGCTTGGTTTCTAAATGCTGATGAGTATGATGAGCGCCTTGGAGATTGCTCTTTATTTAGATCACTCCCAAGATTTTCATAAAAGTAAAAGAAATTACTGTCTGTGCTTGGCCTTCCAGAGCATGCCACTGGGTTATCAATGTCTACCGAAGGCATCTCATCGTACCATCTTTCACTTGCTTCTCCTCTACACAATAAATTATAAATATAAATATCCAATGTGTATATATATATATATATATATATATATATATTAATGAATTTATAGATATTGCCTTACATGACAGGAGGTGTAGACTCCACTCCACCGGCAGGAAGAGTTGGGACTGGACGAGTTGCATTTTTAACGGTACTGATCTTTCCTTTTGAGATTACATATACTGTGCAAAAATCTGGTGCCCATTTCAGTACATTGGTTGGAACATCTGTAGCCTTAAAGAGTCTGAATGTGAAACAGTTTTCAAGTTTATTATTTATAATTAAATATTTGCTTATTCTAAAAACTTTGACGCTTATAACAATCCCAATAAGGCATAGCCTAGTTGGTCGGGTACCCTGTCCATTAATTTCATTGGAGTTTTCACTAATTTGGTAAGAGTTATTAAAGATGATTGATTTTTAGAATTACCTAGAAAGACCATTCTTTGTTGATGACCCAAGTAACAAAGTTTCAACTCCATTTTGGCAAACATATTCAGTAAGTGCTCTTGCTACATCTTGATCTTCAAGTACTATAGTCTCACATTGTACCTTATTAAATAATAATGCAAAAAATAAAAGAAAAATCATATTATTGTAAAATAAACAATGAGAGAAAAAGAAATTTTTTTTTATTTTTTATTTTTTTTTATGTCTTCAAAAGCAAATAAAATCAAGAAACTAAAACCTACTTGTCTTCGCCGGCAAAAGCATCGAAATGGAAGGAATAATTTCATTGTATTATTATCGATTTGTTGTTCTATTAACGGACCATCTTTTCGTACTGTAATGCAAAAATTTGCACATACAAAGAAATAAAATTTTTTGCATATAAATAAATAACTTGAAATTATATATATATAATGCTAATTACCTGGAGTGGGATGAGGAAATGGTGGCCTTTCTTTGACATGGACAAGTTTCAAAATTTCATTTCTAGTCACAATATTATCAAGAGCCCATTTCAAAGCATGTTGACAAGCTTTATCCTTGTCTATTGCCACTGCTATGCACCTTTCGCCTCCTCCACCTCCTCCGACGTTGCTGCTCCTATTGACATTGTTCTCTCTTTGATTCCACATTTTTTTTTCTTCTCTTACCTCTTCCTCTCTTAATATCCAATTAATGGCTAATTCAGAATCAATGAAAACAAAAATTAAAAAAATATATAAAAATAAATGAAAGAAACAAATCCCCCTCCATTATTGGTGATCTGTTAGGATCTAACCATATAACAAAACAAAGGTAAAAACAAACAAACTTTCACCCAAATATAAGACATGGAATTCATTTTTGTTTTACTATATATAGAGTATATGGAACCAAACAAATTTCATCTATACAACTCAAACGTCAAAGGATACTTTTTTTTTTTCCTTCAAATAAAGGTTCAACAATAAATTATTCTGATCCTAATTTTAGTGAATGGAGAATTTATTAACATTACATGATTTCACCCAAATTGAATATAGTTCCATATTATGACTATTGATATATAATTAGAATGAAAAAAGAAAAGGGTTTTAACAGTATGAAATTTTTTGAGTTTTGTACTCATTTTTAATTATATCACTATCCTTTTTAATTTGTCAATGTTATTATAAGTTACTTTTTAATTTGTCAATGTTATTATAAGTTACTGATTTGATTTCAATTGTATCTAATGGAAGTGAGGCTTTTGCCTATATTTATGTAGCACTGGTGTCAAATTTTAACGTGGATAAAAACAAGGATACATGTGCCCTATTAATAATGGGGTCACATTGCTCCACTAAAATTTTTAAGTTCTTCAAGAGTTTATGAATAAATTAGGTGGTGCTCCCATTTCTTTCATTCTTTTATCATTCTAAACCCAACTCCAAACCCTTCCAAATTCACGAGATTAAACTTGATTAGAGCTTAAATTCTCTTTGATTTTAAGAATCAAAATTTGCATTCATGAGTTGTTTAAAGCTTTGGAGGTCTCATTCTCCTCCTCCAAGCTATATTGATAGATCTCCTCTCCCACCTCCCAACGAAATAAGCCTCTCACCAAGACAGTTTAGCTTCACTAAAGTTATTCCATGCTTATATTGTTACCAATTAAAAGTTTGCATTATACTAATTTTAGGTGGTGATGGGTCCCAAAGGCCTCATATAAAGTTGACTCTGAGGCTTTTGGTTTGGGCTTATGGAGTGCTCTATGGGCTTGATCTTGCAACACACTTATAGGAAGTATTAAAGGGGCAAGTCAAAGGCAGCCCTCTGATGCTTAAGCTAGTGACTTGTGCATGTATGGAATAGAAGATTAGAATTATCTTTCTTTAGATAAGAGAGAGTTCTATTAGGAAGAAACTTACTACCTTGGAGCTTATATTTTCCTATCCCTTGTATGGGGATTATAGTCTTTGGCACCACATGGCGACATATGAAAGAGAGGATTAGGATCACATAACCCTATAGACGCACAGAGAAGATTACGTGTTGGCAGGTTTGGCTATCAACTCTTGAGCCTTATGCCTATTTGACCCATTTCCCGTTTTCCATTTGCGTCAGGGATTATGTCCCATGTGTGTGGGAAGTGTCCCAAATAGGTATTCTTGTGTCCTTCCTTTGAAAAGGGATGAGCTGTGAGGTCTCTTACTAGCGAGGCGAGGCGAGGCAGTAACTTGGATGCCTGCTGCTGAGATGATCATAGGCTTGTAAGGGGCATATGGGCCTTCCAATTGTACTTGGGCCTAATGACCTTTACTGGTGGGGCCTGTTGGTTTTAGCCTCGGTCTGAATGAGCTTCCATTCTTTGGCTCAATTGGAGGTGCAAGATTTATAGTGGCTGACTTGCTAGGGTGAGTTGGAAACAATTTCTCGTTCTCACGTGATTGGAACTAAATTACCTCAAGTGCTCATAAATGTGGCCATTTTTTAAAATGGCATCCATTCATCCTAGGATTTCAGAGGGAGTTATTAGAACTTTGAAGACACATTGAATGTCGCAAGCTCTTGGAGAATAAGAATAGATAGACTTGAGATCATTAGAGATACTCTTCAGGGATGATTTAAACTAGAGAATATCATAAGTTTTTCCCTATCTTCTCATGATCTTTTGTTTTCAAAGAATGTTTGTCCTTTCTCTTCCTTAAGTCTTTTCTTGTTCAAATATCTTCTTCAAATCCATACCTTTGGCCTTTCGATTGCACTTTTTTTGGAGTTTTATTCTTTGCTCCTTTTGATTTCCATATCAACAAAATTTATGTGGCTTTTAAAGTGACCAAAGCTTTCTGGATACCATCAATGGGGATTTATGAGAATAAACTAAGTGCGCCTTGCCTTAATGCAGAACAGATCGGTGTTCTACTTTGCAATGGCTTACATAGTGTCTTTGCACTAAAAATGGTCCCTTTCCTAAATTGACATGACAAAAATGATCTACTCTCTAAACGTGTTTTACATTTTGATCTAGTTCTTAGTTGAAGGATCCATTTTCGTCAAATAGGTCTTGGTAGTGTGTCGGTTTACTTGATCGAATGGTAGATGTTAGCCACTCCTTTGACCCTAACCTTGCTTGGTCTAGTTTAATTGTAGCTTCTTTGTGCTTTTCCCCTTTTCTTTTTGAATGAGGTAGCTCTTTGACCCGAGGAATTTTAGGGGGCTTCTTTACGTGAAAAATCTTACACTGGAAGACCTTTTTGATATCGTAAGCCTTTGATAGAATAGGATTGTTGCACCAGTCTCTTATCTGTAAAGCTTGTAAGAATTTGAAGAAATTGTATAAAATTTGAACAATTCTTTTAGTAAGGCATTCTTCATTTGTTATATATGAAATTCATTTTGTTGAATTAATTAACTTTTGTTTGTTTGTCTTTTTGCATGCCATTTACAAATAGCACATTTTCACTTATGCAAATTTGTTAAATTTTCATAAGCAAACTCATAATGAAATTCTCATAAGTTTTCATGTGTCAAATGACATACTTGTCATTTCTGACTTGCATATACTTCTTCTTCTCTGAAGTCTCATTAGCGAGCCACATTACTTATCTTTTTCGGGCCACTTTGCTTTAATCGTTAGGGGAATTTCTACCTTAAGCCTGCCATTGGCTCATATTTTCTCTTAAGAGGTCTTAAGTGCCTCACTAAGAGAGGTATTTTTCATGTTCGAGTTCCTTATTTGAATAAAGTCTTTAGGGGTGCTTTGTCTTGCAAGGTCTTATTTATGCCTCTATGGAAGGTTTTAATTTGGGCCTTATTCTGTGAGGTCTTATGGTTTACCTTTGTGGGAGAGGTCTTAATATGGGTCTTGTTGTGAAAGGTCATATGATGTGCCTCTATGGGAGAGGTCTTATAAAGTGCCTCATCCCACGAGGTCTTTTATGTGCCTCTATGAGAGAGGTCTTATTGGGTACCTTGTCAGATTAGGTCATTTTTTAGTGCCTTATCACCTAAGGTCTTATAAGGTGCCTCATCGCACGAGGTCTTTTGTTTGCCTCCATAGGAGAGGTCTTAATATGGGCCTTGTCATGCGAAGTATTTTCTAAGAGCCTCATCATTTGAGGTCTTATAAGGTGCCTTGTTGCATGAGGTCTTTCATGTGCCTCTATGGGAGAGGTCTTAATTTAGGCCTCGTCGTGCAAGGTCTTTTCTGAGTGCCTCATCATATAAGGTCTTATAAGGTGCCTCGTTGTGCTAGGTCTTTCATATGCCTTTATGGGAGAGTTCTTAATTTAGGCCTCATCATATAAGGTTTTATAAGGTGCCTCATCATATGAGGTCTTATTGGGCACCTCGTCATATGAGGTCTTTTCTAAATGCCTCATTACGTGAGGTCTTATAAAGTGCCTAACCGTGTGAGGTCTTTCATGCGCCTTTATGGGATAGGTCTTAACCTTGGCCTCATCATGTGGAGTCTTTTCTGAATGCCTTATCACGTTAAGTCTTATCATGCCTCTATGGGAGAGGTCTTATCTGTGCCTCACCATGTGAGGTCTTAAGTGTGCCTCATCACGTGAGGTCTTAATCGTGTGCCTCTGTAAGAGAGGTCTTGGTGTGCCTCATCATGTGAGGTCTTATCTATGTGCCTCGTCATGCAAGGTCTTATTTGTGTACTCTGTCATACGAGGTCTTAATCGAGTGCCTCATCTCATGAGGCCTTATATGTGCTTGGAGTTCACTAGGTCTTTGATGCCTTGCTAGATGAGGTATTGATGTGCCTGGAGTTCACCAGGTCTTTGGTGTCTTGCTACATGTGGTCTTGATTTGCCTAGGATTTATAAGGTCTTTGGTGCCTCGCTGGATGAGATTTTGACGTGCCTAGAGTTCTCTAGGTCTTTTGCCTAGAGTTCATTAGGTCTTAAATACCTTGCTGGATGAGGTCTTGATGTGCCTGGAGTTCACCAAGTTTTTTGTCTTTCTAGATGAGGTCTTGACCTTCCTAGAGTTACTAGTCATTTTTCTAGAGTTCACTAAGTCTTTGATGCCTCGCTGGATGAGGTCTTGATGTGCCTGGAGTTCACCAGGTCTTTTATGCCTTACTAGATGAGGTATTTGTGTGCTTGGAGTTCACAAGATCTTTTGCCTAGAGTTGACATGTCTTTGGTGCCTTTTTCACAAGGTCTTTATTTGAAGCGTGCACTTCTACAAGGGACTTAGTTGCATTCTTCTAAGGGATTTGCTTTTGATTGGGCATGCACTCCTACGAGGGGCTTAGTTTGCTCTCCTCTAAGGGGCTTTGCCTTTAATTAGGCGTGCACTATTACAAGGAGTTTAGAGTTGACTCTCCTCTATGGGCTTTGCCTCTTAGTTGTGGAACATCTACCAAATGAGCAGACTTTCACAAGGACTTTTTGAAGATAATTTATTTCATTTTTCTCATACATGGTATGATTTTTACATGCTAAAAGTCTCGTCGTTGGCTTTACTTGATTGATTTAGTTGACACTATTCATAATGCCTGTTAGCTTTATGCTCTCACTTAATTAGCATTTGTAGGATTCTTTAGCTTTGGCACCCCAACTGGGACTCTTGTAAAGCTTCTCATCCTTTTTAGGCATTTCCTTTTTTAGGCTTTGCTCCTTAGGGACTTCTTTCTTTGCTGACTCTGACCATGCTTTCCTATGATGGTGGGGGTTCATTCTTTTCTCCCTTTTTTCCTTTTGGCTTATGATATCTCATGGCTTGGCTTCTTGTTCATGGACAACTGCTTTGACGCATGTTTCTTCTTGGCTTCAATAATTGTACATCACAAAAATTTACCACTCGGATATGTTTGTTCTCTACCAACAAAGTAGAGTGTTTTACGACTCGAAAGGAGGGGAACTTCGGTCTGACCCTCACAACACCCACCACTTATTGTTTTAGTGAGCAGCTTTATGGGATGACATTTTGTTCCCTTATTCTCTTACCAACTCCACTCGTTCTAGCCTCAAATCAACAAGATGAAACTGTCTTTCCCACATATGGCAACATTTTTTACGGGGGTCCTAAAGGCCTTATATGACGTTGGATATAAGGCTTTCAGTTTGGGCTTTTAAAGCGCTCTATGGGTTTGATCCTGCAATACACTTATAGGAAGCTTTAGAGGGGAAAGCCCTCTAATACTTAAATTAGTGACTTGTGCATGTATGAAGTAAAAGATAGGCATTATCTTTCTTTATGTAAGAGAGTTTTGTTATAAAGAAACTTACTACCTTGGAGCTTATATCTTCCCATCCATTGTCTAGGGATTTGTCACGCCCCATCCTTGGTATTCTCTTAAGCTGGCTTGTCAACAAGCTCATATTTCTTCCAATTGACCGAGGCGCGATGGTCCTAAGGTATGGGTAGGTTTAAGGCCACTAATCACCTAGTAGAACTCTTATGTACCCAATAACTAAACACTAAATCATCATACTCGTCTTCGGTTGAAGACTATTGTGGGCCATGAATATAATCATATAAAGTGAAACTTAGGGAAACATCTCTTTGTTTTATTCATATAAATTACTTCATTACATGTTTAATTCTTACAGTTCTCATACTTCCCCTTACATTTAATAACAAATATGACTTAAGAAAAACTATTACAATTAAAACCCAACATTTCTATGTCTAGGTTCTATTCTAAACTAAATACCTTCTTTGTCATAAATAGCAAGAGCCTTTTCGTTCAATACAAGGGCCTTAGGCCTTTGCTTCTAACTTCTCTAAAATAGTTTTCCTGAAAACTTCTAAGCTAGATCCTGAAATTCACAGATGATGTGGTGACACTACAAAAAAAAAAAAAAAAAAAAAACAAGGAATAGCGACTACAAAAAGTTGTCGCTATTCAAATAAATTTAGTCGCTAAATTTATTTAACGACTAAGAGACATAGTCGCTATTTCTTCAGTCGCTAAATTTTTGTCACCAAATTCTTCTTCTTGAAATTCTTCTTCTCTTTCTACAAATTATAAAATATTTATATAAAAGTTAATTTCATATAATTACATTTATTTAATTATTAACTTAGAATATTAGTTCATATTTGCAATTTTGATGCTAATTTATACTCTAATTGATTCAATTCTAAATCTGGTTACTCCTAGCACATTTCCCCTTGTGAACTCTCAATTTTACACCCTCATGATACTGCCTTAACTTGACACATACTGAATTTCATACGCTACGCAGAGCCGGTACGGCGGTCCTGCTATCTTTCTAGAATTGACCAGTACCTCCTCGAAGCTGACCGACATCTTTTCCGAATTGACCAGTACCCCCTCGAAACTGACCGACATCTTTCCAGAACTGACCAGTACCTCCTTGAAGCTGACTGTCATCTTTTCAGAATTGACCAGTACCTTCTCAAAGTTGACCACGGCGCCATTTCGCAACTATACCTCCAAGCAAAGCAGCCTTCCTTCACCCGACCCTGACCATGGTAATGTTCTTTCACCCGATTTTGACCGTGGTAACCATCTTTCACCCAAGAGACAAGCAGTTATGTTACCAATGATGAAAAATCTCCCAAAGATACTGGAAGCATCTTTCCTTATCAATTAAATCCAGTTAAACCGTCACCCGATTGAAATCTCTCAAGCCGACTCGTCATAAGCCGAGGCTCTCCTCATACCAGAATCTTTTTAGATCATCTCGAGCCGACTCGCCATAGGCCGAGCCTCTCCAATTTTCAAAATCCCTTAAGCCGACTCCCCTTAAGCCGAGGCTCCCCTCATACCAGAATCTTTTCAGAATCTCTCAAGCCGACTCGCCATAAGCCGAGGCTTCCCTCATACTAGAACCTTTTCAGAATCTCTCGAGTCGACTCGTGTAATATCCCAACCATGTATTGGCTTTCTATGTAGTAAGTATGGAGGAATAATGTATGAGGGTTGCCATGCTATGAGATTGTGAGTGAATTTTTCGCGATCTAAGTCAAGTGAATTCTAAGTGTTTTAACGGATTGAATTGGAAATGCAAGGATA
>CATKHJ010027021.1:0-34183 GCA_949750685.1 Vernicia montana | reverse complement strand
AGAAATATAAAATAAAAACAATTAGTGAGAATTAGCTTGTAATATGATACTACTCTACATTAGAATATCTACTCTAATGCAATTTAAATCTTCCTTTATTGACCCAAAAATGTTTGTTAGTGAGATAATATCAACTTACATGTTACTCCCTCCATTCATTTTTATCTGTCATTTTTTGTTATTTTATAAAGATTAAAAAATAATTAATTACGTTGAGTTATAAAATTAATATGATTAAATTACTCTTATCGATTATAAATAAATGATAAGTGCAAAATTGAAAGAAAAAAATTTAAAATCTTATTGGTTTCTTAAAATAACAAATATTTTAGGAAAATAATTTTTAAAAAAAAGGTCAGATAAAAAGAAATGGAAAAAGTATTATTTAAAGAGACTTTTGTTGTCATGAAAAAAAAAAAAAAAAAACAAAGATTCTAAATAGATATAATTAATTTTAATGAGACAAGTAGATCAATATTATGAATAGAAAATCAAAAGTTCATGTTCCCACTATAAACTAAACAATGCAACCTTTGGGACAAAAATCTAAGTGCATGTTGAATAAAACAGTAGCCATTAATAGTTTAATAGCTGAGAGCCGTATAGGCAGCTCAATTAGGCTAAGCATCTACTCAAGTCAAAAATCAAATTGCATATTATAATATCTATAATTCTTCTTCATTAGTTTAATAAACTTAAAGAAGCTTCCCCATTTCTACTTTAATTAAGGCAATTCGCAATTTCACTAATTATTGGGGACTTTTTTTTTTTTTTTTTTTATATATATATAAATTAAAGTTTTGAATCTTCGCAACAAGGGTATGGTTGAAAAACGAAAATGTTGATTTTTTTTTTTTTTTTTTTTAAATTCCACTAAAGAAGGAAGTTTGATATTTCACCATTGTATATTGGTCAATACTTGAGAAAAGGAAATTCAAGTTTTTTTTGAAAAAAAGTAAATTTGAATTCAAAAAGTTTTTTTTTTTTTTTTCAGAGAGAGATATGTAAAATCAGTTAATTAAAATATATCTCAATTATGTTAATTAATACATATTTCATTCTAAAAATTTGAAGAATAAAACATCTAAAATTTTCAAGATTAATTCTTAAATCTTGACCCTTTTTAATACATACTAGGTAGATTATAATTACTTAAATTCAACTTTTCCTCTTCAAACTCATAATTCACATATAGTTTAAAATTATAATTAAAAGCTAATATATATATAAGTGGGCATAATTTATTTTCCAAATCAATGTACATTATTATTGTGAAGGAAAGTTTTGGAAGTTTTACATTTCTTTTAGGAAAATGCTAACTTTTAGAAAATTACCTTTCTTATTGGCTAAACTCCAATTACAAAGTTTTGCTGAAGATTACTTTATGATAATAATGAAATTTCCAATTATGTTGTGCTAATTTGACACACAAATTATATGGGCCATTACTTGATATATATATATATATATAGTTCATTCAAAAAAAAAAATTCAAATTAATTTCCCTAAAAAAGTTACAATAAGCGGTGCTTAATCTGCTGATTGAATGATAAATTTAGCTCTTTTTGTACAAATTTAATAAATGACATTGACAACATAACTATTAATTAATCAATGAAAACCCTAATTTCTATTATTATCAAAATAAAAACCCTAATTTCTCTCTCAAAAAAAAGAAAAAGAAAAACCTAATTCAAAAGCATCCCAATTTTCTTCTTGAGGTGACAATATTTTATTCTTTGATTAAAATATAGTGTTATCAAATTATATGATTATATCATATAATTGTATAATAATAATAATAAGCATAGAACAGAACATTGGGATATTTTTGCAAATTAGGGTTTTTGTTGGCCCCAAAATGTAAAAAGAAAAATATACGCTAGCATGCCGGCAAAAACAGTGATTATTAAATATAAACCAAACGGTTATAAACTTAAAATACTGGAAGTGTGGTCTAATACACAGTCCTTTTTTATTCTCCGGTTCTCTTCCTCAAGTCTCTTCTATCAATGAATCCAATTCTCCATGGAAGCTTAAAATCAACTTCATGGGTAGTCTCAAATTGACCTTTTAGCATCTGGATCGACAGATTAAACAGGGACCATATTCTACAACACAACAATGTGCCCAGTTTTTATTTGAAATGGTTTTCTAAATTTCTATATTTTGGGTTCTGTTTAGAGTCGATTTTTGTTGGAATGGTGGTTTTAGAGTGTATATAGTGTTGATTATCGAGTTTGTACTTTTTTTTTTTTTTTTTTTTTTATAAATATTATGGCCAGGCGTCATGGATGGCAACTCCCTGTCCATACTTTTCAGGTACATATTGTCTCTTCTACATCTGTTTCAGTTGTTCAAATTATGAGAGGAATGTTGAGTTTGTTTTGGGACTTTTGAGTTCACGGGTTCGTTTTCTAGTTAAGTCATGTGTATTGATATCTGAAGTCTCTCTGCAAAGTTATTGTGCTTTATTGGTTCCCATCTATTTGCATTTTTCCCTTAATTATGATATATGGTTGGATTTGATTTACTTTTGTTTTTATTTTTTATTTTTTTTTAAATTTCATTGCTTCTCTATTATTTTTTGATTCTCATGCTTGAATTATTGTATAGTGCCCAAAAAATTAAGTGCGAGTTTTTTCAATTGCTTTGTGATGTTCTTGAGTAATTTGTATATATCGGCATCTGTATGCGGGTTATGTTGCTTTGGGCTTTTTGCGAGAATTGATTAACCCAAGATAGAAAAGGACTTATGGAGAGCGTTTGAAAGGATTCAATATTTCATTCTAACAGCAACTATTTGAGTTTTTTTTTGGTTAACAATTGCTTGGTTCCTGAGATAAATGAGCTCGTGACCTGAATTTGAAATTTGATTCTTCAGCTAAGTAGATGCCATATGCTCCATTTAGTTGAATTTGTATGATTGTGCTATATTGCATTTCACATCATGGATCCCAAAGGTCAAAATCCATACCATACTATTTCTTAATTTATCAACAAGAAAAGAAAATTCAATTTGTTAAGGAAGTTTCTAATTAAGAAAGATGGAATTATTTGTCAAGTTATAATTTCTTTGGTAGTCACTCTCTTTCTAGAGTCCAAATCCCCTTCCCCAACTATACAAGGAAAGAAACAGAAACATGACCATGGAGATAATAGAACAATATGTTAAATTACTAGTCAAAACTCATGTTTCCGCTAAAAATTTCTATACTTGCTGGTTTTATCTTTTTGAGAACCCTGGGAATAAATGTGATGATCTCCTGCCCTTTTGTTGTTTTCAAAATCAATATACTGATTCAATTTTTTTTTTCAATGGTGTATAGATCGTGGCTATAACAGTTTTCTTCTTGCTATCTGTTGCATACTATGCCTTCTTTGCTCCCTTTCTTGGGAAGGATATCTATGAATATGTGGCTATTGGCATTTATTCCATTTTGGTAAGCGCAGCAGCCCCTGATTTATTTATTAATGAATCTAATGTCCTTTGCTTGTTTATTTTTTCATTTTCACCATCTTATGTTTCTGTTTTCCTGGTTAAATTCCAGGCATTTGCTGTATTCATTCTTTATGTACGATGCACTGCTATTGATCCTGCTGATCCTGGAATTCTACTTGAAGCTGATGAGACAGCAGCGCGTAAATCACAAAATGACACAGATCTACCTGGTTAGTGTACATGCAATACAGTTATTTTACTCAGAGGTACTGAAATGCGGATTAGGCTGGAGTCCACCATTTGTTAGGTGACGTGTTGTTGATTAGGAATATAGGATGATCAGAGCACCTTAGTTAGTTCCTTTTAGACCATCAGAAAGAAGAAAATTGATTATGAAAAGTTTTCTAGAAATGAATGGCAATGATTGCATTATTATGTCCAGACTTTATCTCTAAGTTTTTGGTCCCTTGAATGAAAGATGCAAACATTTGGCACCATCATTTTGAATCACGTGAATATGGAACTTATTCTCCTTCTGGCAACGTTAATTGTGAATAGAAACTCCTGCACATCTTTACTCTGTAATTCTAATTTCTTATATAAAATCTTCATGGTGTTCAACCAGGAAATGCATCTTCTATGGAAGAACCTAGCAAGATAAGGTTGAAGGATGGAGGAAAATTGAATAGACACGGTTCAAGTTGGTGTTCAATGCTTGGAGGTTTCTTTTGTTGTTTTCTTGTAAAACAAGATTGCCGCCGAGATGATGATATTCTGCAGCAACAGGGGGAGGAGGCTTTATTCTGCACATTGTGCAATGCTGAGGTATGTGATTTATTCTGGAAAATCTCATTTCAATTGCCTGCTATGTAGTTGTTGTCTATGTAGAAATCCCTATACCCTTCTTCATAAAAGGGGCTCACAAACACACACACATAAAAGAGGAAAGAAGTAATAAGGAAGACTAAAGAGGGAACATCAGAAAGATTCCTGGTTAATTTAGTTGTTCATAGTTGAAGTGGGAGGCTCATGTAGAGTTCTGAGCATTTTTCATGAGTCATATTTTTTCAAGTGATTTTATAACTATTAAATGTTTTAGTACTTTTGAGGGATAGATGCTGAAATTCATGTGTATAGAAGTACAATCAGGACTATCCATTACAGGAAAGAGAGAACAGTAACATTGTGTTAAGAGTGTATATCCCCTCCTTTTGTCCCCACCGCACCCACCCCTCTTTTCTTTTTGAACAAGGCTTGCTTATTATAAGATGCTGCCGGCTTCATTTTTTACCAGGTACGCAAGTTCAGCAAACATTGCAGAAGCTGTGACAAATGTGTTGATGGATTTGATCATCATTGTCGGGTAAGATATAAACATCAGTCCTCTCTACCCCCTTGGATCCAAGATCATTAAGTTATTTATTAATGTCTTAACGTATTTTAGCTTAGATCATTTAGCATGGCTGGTTTTTGCCGAGGAAATCTCTGAATATTTTGCAAGAGATCTACATATCCTGCATATGCTGCTTATAAAGTTGATAATTTGTCCACATTATGTTTCCCAAACAGAACATCAATTTATCCATTTTCCATTACCTTTTTTTTTTTTTTTTTGCATTATTGTGCTGATGAAAATCTCTCTTGTTGGTGCAGTGGTTGAACAATTGTGTAGGAAGGAAGAATTATATCACTTTTGTGTCCCTGATGGCAACTAGCCTTGTTTGGGTAATATTTGAGATAAAATTATTTATTTAGACACTCCTATTTTTCTTTTGTTATGAGTTGTTTGTTTCAGTTTCAAATTAACTATATTTTCTTGCATGTATTTGTCTCTGGATCTGGCTATCAGCTTGTTGTTGAATTTGGGGTTGGTGTTGCTGTCCTTGTTCGGTGCTTTGTAGATAGAAAGGGTATGGAAAATCAAATAACAGAGAAGCTTGGCATTGGATTTTCCCGTCCCCCATTCGCTACCGTGGTGGTACAGTTCCCAACTTTTTGTAGATTTATAATTGGAATGACTAGGTTTATGCATTTTACACCATGATACACTGGCCTGGAAGTGAATAGACTGATCAATGTACTTGATGTCACTTTTCATTCAGGAGAAATAACTAGGGTCTAGAGACATTTGGTTTGGTGTAATTATAAGAGATTGAAAAAGAATCTAGAAAAAAAGATGACTGCAGTAGAATTCATTGCAAATCTCAACCTCTGGATTCTGTTGATGGAATTACAAACAGGGCTATGTATGTGTGATTCTCACTTGTTTATCATGACCTGACCATGAGTCTTAATGTTTAATATATGCTCACTTGTTTCTGGAAACATCAAGTGACTCAAACTTTTTAATTTTAATCCCCTGTTAAAATTTTCTATAAAGATATTTATAATTCGGATTTCAGAGTTCCTAGAAGAGTGAAATATGCTACTGCCATTTTCAAAATAACTTCTATTTCTGTGAGATCATATTACGCGTGATTAACTTTATAATGACTACAGGCCGTGTGCACAGCTGTGTCTTTCCTCGCCACTGTGCCATTGGGAGAACTATTCTTTTTTCACATGATTCTGATTAGGAAGGTGTGCATCTACCCTCCCTCTCTCTCTGCCTCCATCTGTGTGTGCACATGTCTTTCTTAATAGTCAAATAATGGCACCTGCTTGTTTTATGATTGTAGGGTATCACAACATACGAGTATGTTGTTGCCATGAGAACTCAAAGTGAACCACCTGGACCATCTGTGGATGGAGGAGATCAGCAAAGTCTCCCATCTTCACCTACCAGTTCAGCTGTGACTGCAGTGAGTGGAAGAAGTTCCATTGGCATGAGCTTGCAATATAAAGGTGCTTGGTGTACTCCTCCAAGAATCTTCATGGACCACCAGGTAATGTTACCCGTATAATAAATTTATTGTGAAAAATTGGAGTAATTTAGACAATAGTGTAATTTATCTAAGTTCTTGTAAGTACCATTTGAAATAGGCCATTAATATCTAATCGTGGAGTACAAGATAGAGAATTTGAGTATTGTTCCTTTTGTTTGTCATAAAACCACCTCACACGATGATTCTTTTATCATTGTCAAAATGGATAAACCAAGGGGAATCTTTTAATGATAGAAGATTAAGTATTAGAGTGTTATATTAGTTGTGCTATGTCTATGATGCTATTTTCAATTTATCATCCTTCGATCTTTGTGCAAGCTTTATGGTATTTAATCTTGCTCAGGGAAATTAGTTAACTCCCATTTTCATTAGATTGTTAAATTGAGAGAAAAAACGGCATATAAGCAACGTATTTTAAGACCAACATACTAAATTTTCAACTAAATTATGATTTGCTTATCATGAAACAACTTGGACTCGAGCATATCAGCACATTCTATTGGACTTGAGCATATCAGCACATTCTGTAGTATTTCAATTTCATTTTCATTAGCCCTTCAACTCAACGAGGTTACCATTTGATTACTTTTGTATCTGTAATAAACAGGATGAAATTATTCCACATTTGGAGCCAGGACGCCTACCATCAACAGTTGATCCAGATGCAATACAAGAAGGTGACAAAGGAAAAAAATTACCACAGCGTCAAGTTCGAATCAGTGCATGGAAACTTGCGAAATTGGATTCCAATGAGGCTATTAAAGCAGCTGCTAAGGCCAGAGCATCATCATCAGTGCTACGTCCCATAAGTTCTCGACATCATCCATATGATGCTGATCATTTATCTAGTAGCAATGTTAGTGGAAGAAGCAGTCCAATTGGTACCGATCAAGGGTTTCATAATAGAAATACTAGAACAGGGACATCCAGAGTGTCTCCTTCTAGGAGCAATTCATATGCACCCAGCAATGTAAGTCATGCTAGCAGAGATGACATTGAAACATGCAATCAGAGTCTTAGTAGTGTTAATGTCTCCAACCTCGCTTCACCACGGCAGCAAAATTCTAACAGGGACCACTTCAACCCCATATATCAATCATCGGCTGATCAATCGCCTTGGTCAGCAAGACAAAGTGAAGCAAATGGGAATGCACCCCATGAAAATGTGTCTCAAATTCCTTTGAGAAGAAACCTGGGTGGAATGGAAAATTTGAGATCATCAGTTTATTGGGATCCTGAAGCTGGACGCTTTGTCTCCTCTTCTTCCAGAGTTGGTTCTTCTCAGGTTCCCGGAACAGAGATTTTGTACACAGATCAGTCAATATTCTTTGGTGGCCCTCTCGTGAATGAGCCGCTAAACAGAGGAACAAGAAGTGGTAGTTCAGTGGCTCCCGGGGTGGATAGAGGGTCTACATCGTCAAGTCATTATCAGCATGGCAGATCACAGAGGGGTGGGCAACTTCCTGTTTTTGTTCCCAGTGATTCTCAGCAAAACCAATTTTCATCTAGGTTGCCTTAAACCCAATTTTCATCTCTCTTCTTTTGGACACCTTAATTCAACTGAGACGCCACTCCAAAAACACTGAAATTAATTTCATGCAGAACAGGGTTTGCAATTGTATATTACCAATGAGCCTTTAGTTTACTCTGAAGCTATTTGTGAGGTTTCAAGTTAGAGCTCTAATCTAAATTTACTAAAAATACAACTGCATGTTGCCCCAGATGAAACAATTATTTTTTATATAAAAAAAAAGTATTTCAATAACGCTATTGACGGATTGACACGCGAGAATACTTATCAGGATACTATAACGACTTTGTTGTTTTAGAATTAATCATCTTATAAAAACTTATTAATTTTATTTATAGGTTAAATGCGTTTTATTCTTATAATCTCGAAAAAGTGATATAATCTTCAATCAATCCTTAATTTTGTGTTGTATTGCTATTATGTGCGATTCTTCGTTTCTATTTCTATTTCTAATATAAAGGAAATGGCTAAAGAATGGTTAAAGTACAAGGAAATAAAAGGAAATTTTTTTTTTTTAATAAGAATGTTTCAAAATAAGATTTTCTTAACAAATTAATGATTACGGTTTAAGATTTAAGATGTATTAGATGATATTGTATTCAAATTAAAAAATAACTCATTTAAATTTTAATGTATCAAAATAATTTTTTTTTAAAATTTAAATTAGAAAAATATTTTAACTTAAAAAATTAAAAGAATATTTTGAATAAAAAAATAAAAATAAAGTAACATTCTTTCGGATACATAGATTGGGATATAGGAAAAATTTATTGTTTGAATTTATGAAAATATTTGTGCATTTCAATATTTGAATTTAAATTTATTGTTTAAATTTATGAAAATACTTGCACATTTCAATATTTAAATTTAAAAGTTTCAAAAATATATATATATATTTGAATTTAAATGAGATCCATAAGAATTTTGGGTCCTTAGAAGAAAAAATTCATATATCACTTCCCTTCTTTTTCTTTTTAAAAATATAATTTCCTAAATTTTCAATTTCAAAATGCCCCTATTTTAAAGATATATTATAAATATATCAAATGTATATCATAAGTATAAAAAATAAAAAAAAAAATTTAAAATCTAAAAAAACAAAATGATATTTTTGAAAAAAAAAAAAAATTATATTTAGTGTAATTTTTTTTAAAATTTAAAATTTTAGACCCTTAAAAGCCCATTTAAATTGATTAATTGGAGTTTCAAGCCCAATTATTTGGACCCTTAAAAACCCATTTAAGATAATTAATTGGACCTTTAAAAGCCCATTTATTCGGACCCTTAAAAGTCCACTTCAATAGAGAAATTTCTAAAAAAGGTATTTAAAATTAACGCCGTTGCCAGATTTAAATTTATAGATTGGACTATTAAACCCATTTATTTGGAACCTTAAAGCCCATTTAAACTGATTAATTGGACCATCAAAAGCCCAGTTAAATTGATAAACTGGACCTTTAAAAGCCCGTTTATTTGGACCGCTAAAGGCCAATTTCAATTGATAAAATTTAATTTTCTATAAAAGGTAAATAGAATTAACGCACTGGGTAAAAAAAAAGAAAAAAAATTAACGCCGTTGCCGGGGATCGAACCCGGGTCACCCGCGTGACAGGCCGGAATACTCACCACTATACTACAACGACTTTAATGTTTATTTGATAATTGAAAGTGCTATATAATAATAAATAAAAATTAGTCAATATTATTTTTTAACAGGATAATAATAACATTTTTTTTCCTATTTTTATATTTCAAAATTAATCGTTCAATAAACTCCTCAAACATCAATATAAATAAGTAAAAGTTTTTAGATGTTTTTATGAAGATATTCAATTTATTATTATTTCTCTTATGTGTTGAAAAAATATCTTGATTGTTGAAAGTAAAGAGACAACACATTCAATATAGAATAGAGAGGGAAATAGATTTTTTTTTTTTTTTTTCATTGAAAGGAATTGAAATGAATGATATTTGAATTTGATAGCATTTTATAATTGTTTAATTATTACAAGTTTAAAATTATTTTTATTTATTTGTTTATTTTATGAAAATTAAATAAATCATGAATATATTATATATGGCTTATGTGTTATACAATTAGGTTAGCTCCTTTTATTTTTCATAATTCTTAATAATGGAGTAAAAAAAAAAAAAAAACTCGAAAAAATATATATATGTTGCATACGTAATTTTTTAAAATTCTTATTTTTTTTTTATTTTTAAATTAAAAGTTTATGGTTAATCTTCAGAATTTCAAATGCTATTATATTTTAAAAAAAAAAAAAAATGCATGTGATATAGTCACGTAAAATAGGTTTAAGGTTTAATAGAAATTTTCATTAATGAGAATTAAATCATTATTAATATTATTTTTTTAATAGAAGATTCTATGGCTTTTTATTTTTAAGTATCATTTAAATAATAAAAAAGGATTGCCATTAAAAATAAACAATAAAAATAGGATAGTACTCAGCAAAAAAATTGGGTATCCTAAATAATAATAACCGTCACTTGTTCCTGTGTATATGTCTGGTTCAAGACCGTTATGGAATCGAAAAAAGAGAAGAAAAAGAAAGAAAGAAAGAGAAACAGGATTGCCAAAGAATCCCTGAAACCTATCAAACATCACCTTCAAAGAATGTATTGGATAGGACAAATATATGAATATTTAGAATTAGATTATTAAAATTGATACATTTTCTTCTGTTTCTTGTACATAAATTTATATATATATATATATATAATATATCTGCAACCTGTTTGTGCAAAGGTCGAGGTAAGAATTAAGAAATGGCAGGTGGAGAAGCCCCAGGTGCAAGGCAGCTTGACCAGACACCCACATGGGCCGTAGCTGCAGTTTGTGCTGCCATTGTTCTGATCTCTATCCTATTGGAGAATGTTCTTCATCATGTTGGAGAGGTAAATTAATTGTTCTGATCTCTATCCTATGGGTTTGCATTCATTTATTTTAAAGATTTAGAAATCCATATTTCCTTTTTTTTTTTTTTTTGCTTTGTTTCTCTTATTTTTTTCTTTTTTATACAAGAATGAATATTCATTTCATTACATTACATTCAATAATGTTTTATATTTTCTTTATTTTCATTTCATTTGTGATTGTTCCTTAGCTTCTTGATCTTTTAACAAGCTTTCCTGTTCAGCCTTTTCCTCTTCCCTATAAATGTACTAATTTTCTGGTGCTTTTATCTCAGTGGTTTCAAGAAAGACACAAGAAAGCTTTGTATGAAGCTCTTGAGAAAGTTAAAGGCGGTAAATTTTCTCAATTTTTCTCCTACTTAATTAGTATTTATGTTAAGAGTGTATGTAAATTCTAAGTGATCAATTTTTCTGCAGAGCTTATGGTTTTGGGATTCATATCTTTGCTCCTGACATTCAGTCAGAACTTCATTGCCAAAATCTGCATTAGTGAAAAATATGCAAGTACTATGTTACCTTGCCCCAAAATAGGCAGTATTGATGCCGAGCATCATGGACCTGAACAAGCAGAGGAAGAACATCATCGCAGGCTTCTATGGTATGAGCGCAGATTTTTAGGTGGTGGCGGCATGGCAGCAGGATGCAAACTGGTAATTAAGTGTATCTTGCTAGGATGTGATAATTAAAAAATTTGAATCTGTAGCATGGAAGAAATTGAATGACAGTAAAAAAAGTTTTCAACTTGTTAATAGCAATTCAAATATTATCAAACATCATTGAAATTTTAGCATATGAAAGTTCTGAAAAATTATATATAAAAAGGTATAATTAATAAAATGACTTATTATGTAATTCCTGATGATTGTTGAATTTGGTTATTTTTAGGGGTATGTGCCGCTTATATCTGTGAATGGATTGCACCAGTTGCACATATTCATATTCTTTTTAGCATGTTTTCATGTGATCTACAGTTGCATAACAATGATGCTCGGAAGATTAAAGGTAGTTTATGTCTCATTTCTTTTAATTTTGTCATTTGGCCTATTACAAATGAAGTAGCTGCAGAAATACAAGAATTATGAGTCTCTTTTGTGCAGATTCGTGGATGGAAGGATTGGGAACGTCAGAGTATAAAGGATCACGAAGCCATGAATGGTACTTATTGGACGCTATTACTTCTTTATTCCTGCATTGTTAATGTTTAGTGCTATTCAAATGTGGTTCAATTTTCTGGTGCTAAATTTTACTGCAGATCCAACAAGATTTAGACTCACTCACGAAACATCTTTTGTAAGAGACCACACAAGTTTCTGGACAAAAACGCCAGCCCTCTTTTACATTGTAAGGAACTTGTTCCATTTTATTTTCTATCATGTACTAGTGTAGAAATTTTGATGGAAAATATATAATCCTTCGCTGCAGGTATGCTTCTTTCGACAATTCTTTAGATCTGTTAACAAAGCTGACTACTTGACCATGCGACACGGATTTATTTCTGTGAGTTTCAACAATTGTAAACATTCCTACATTATATTTTTAACTATTATAATTATTATTCATAAATTAACTGAATTATTCTTAAAAGGTCCATTTAGCACCTGGAAGTAAGTTTGACTTCCAAAAATACATCAAAAGATCATTAGAAGATGACTTCAAGGTAGTCGTCGGAATCAGGTAAAATAATGAAATCTCAGTATTTTTTAGAAACCAGTAATTGGCAAAGTTTTATTCATTTGATCGAATTCTTGTCTAATTCTTGTTACTATTTGGCAGTCCACTACTCTGGGCTTCTGTGGTGCTGTTTCTGCTTTTCAATGTTCATGGTTAGTCCTTCTGGCAGTTTTCAAGTTTGCATTCAAATTTGAGCAGGATATGATGATGATGATGTGAATTGCTTGTGTTTTTCAGGATGGTGGGCTATGTACTGGGTTTCTGTGATGCCTATATTTGTAAGAAATTTTCCATAAAAGATTCATTATTAATGTTGCTTAATATTTTACAAGATGAAAGATTAACCTATAGTTTTGGTTCAAAGGTAATCTTAGCAGTTGGAACAAAGCTTCAAGCAATTATAACACAAATGGCACTTGAAATTCAAGAAAGACATGCCGTTGTCCAAGGAATACCACTTGTGCAAGTCTCTGATAGGCATTTTTGGTTTAGTTGGCCTCAGCTAGTCCTTTATCTCATTCATTTTGTCCTGTTTCAGGTATATATGAATTAAATACCCACTCTCCCATCTCTTTTTAAGAACATAAGCTTCCATTGGAGACCCTGGCCTGTGTCATTTTCATTTATGCTATGATTTCTTGTATTTTCTGACAAACTCTTTGTATGTCTTATATCTCCAGAATGCATTTGAGCTAACACATTTCTTCTGGATATGGGTAATGATCTATCATTCTCTTTCCCTCTTATTTTTTTATTTTTTTTAGCATTCTTGAATGGAGTCTCATTATTCTTTCTCATGTTGCAGTATGAGTTTGGATTGAAATCATGTTTTCATGAGAATATAGCTCTTATATACCTAAGAGTTGCCCTCGGGTAAGTCTTATTTCTGAGAATTTGTGAAGCATTTATAAAGAAACTTCTTTGGTGGGTGTCAAGCACCTCCAAGGAAGAATCTACCTATAATGAAGCATCCCTGAAATCAGAATTTGCCAATGAATAATTGTGGAAGCTTTGATTAAAATCATAAACATAGAATTTATGGTCAATTATGAATTAAATGAAACTTTATAATTTCACAGGGCAGGAGCCCAAATTCTCTGCAGCTATATTACACTTCCACTCTATGCCCTTGTTACTCAGGTATGATCTTTTCCAGATTCTATGTCATACAAGTCAAAGAAAATACATATTGAATTTGAGTATTTTTCTGTTTTATTCTGCTTTTGAAAATTTCAGATGGGATCGACAATGAAGCGATCAATCTTTGATGAACAAACTTCAAAGGCCTTAAAGCAATGGCATAAAAATGCTGTAAAGAAAAAGACTGAGGGGAAGCCTGAGCACCCACCAACTAGGACATTAGGTGGAAGTCCCGGAGACTCTCCGGTGCATTCCCCAGTACATGTAACAGCTCACCCTATAGATCATGAATTGGCTGATGTTGAAGCAGACACAAGAAGCCCTCAGCAAACAGCAAACATCATGGCTACTGTGGATCTTGATGGGGATCAACAACACCCTAATGACAAAGGAGGCTACTCTTATGGTCAACCTGATCTACTATAAGTTGATCATCATGTTTCATTACCAAATGCCAATGCAGTTTTGGTTGTTGGTATGATCTGGAAAATACCAGAGAAAATGCTAAAGTTTTAGGTTTCCTTTAAGAAAGGCATATTTAGCTGGTTTTAAATTAGTTTCTGTTTCATAGTTTTGATGCAGTGGAAAGTTGACCCTTGACTGTAACATTATTAACAGTCGCAGACTGACTTGCACTACTCCAGAAACTTGGAAAAAAGAGTGTTGTGTACTCTAATCCTTAATCTTTCATTTAGGGACATTTTGTAGAATTATTCTTTTATTATTATTCAAAATTATTTTGATTGAATTTCAATATTTTTTTAAGGTGGTTTCATGTGTATATATGATAATGTAAGAAGATTATTGAAATACATAATTTTTTTATTTTAAATTGTTTGAACTAATGAAATCCTACCAGCTTGTTAATTCAAGGATTTAAGTGTTGTGCTCTAAAATTCCTAATTAACCCAAAAGCATTACTATTTTTTTGGATTTTTCATGCCAATTTTATTTTTTTATTTTTATTTTTATTTTTTTAAAGGAGTAAAGGACCAAGTAGAATTATACTCGAAAGGCACAAGAACCTCTCAGTGGGGACAAAATGGTAATTTTGGGATATAAGAATGGATAGGGATAACTGTATGGGCATTTGGATACCAACGGCCATGGCTTCAGTGAGGAGCTTAAACAGATGTACCGTTAATCATCTTCAAATTAAATCAAAATCCTCAACTAAACAAACCCAGGAACCTTCAAGACAAATTTCTTTTTCAATACCCACTTCAAGAAGATGTGCAATTTTGATCTCTTCGCTGCCTTTTAGCCTTATTTCGCTCCCTCAATTGTCAGAGGCCAGAGAGAGACGCAACAAGAAGACCATCCCTCTTGAAGACTATCTTACTAGCCGTTAGTTATCCAAAACTCCCTTTTACTCTAATCTTTCGTGTAATTTTTTAATACTAATTGACTAATTGATAAGCAATGGAGCAAATCAAGATCCGTCTTTTCGATTTTTTTTTTTTTTTTTTTTTTTTGTTACACTTCAACAGTCCGTTTAGGGGAAGGAAATTCTGAAATTTTGCAGCTTGTTTGTTTCACTTGTAGATAGTAGGTACTTTTGTGTGTTAAAAAAATTACTTTCTTGATGCTTACAGTAAGTGAAATTTCAAATTCTTGAATGCCAATATTTTCAAACTGACTGTGGATTTTTGGCTCTGTGGTTGCTGCAAATTTTGCTATTAATTTGAAAATTACCCCCTTTCTACTGTTGAAAAGGTTAAGAATTGAAATTTTAGTATCATGGAGTTGTAGTAAAGTAATTTCGCTAAATAGATAGAGGATAATCTGTTTAGAGTAGCCTTAGCCTTAAAGCACTGCAGCTGCAGGTTCGCCAGGATCTAAATTGTCAGTCTAAGCATGTAATGTAAGAAGTTGGCTTGGCTATCTCTGAAAATTGCACAAGGGAACATTATTCTTAATATTAGCATGAAAATTTTTTTTTGCCCAAAATATTAGCATGAAAATTAAGATCAGCTGCATGAGAATTAAGAAGTGTTAGTCATTTCAACTATATACTCGCCGGCTAATGAAGTTTTGGAGGCCACTGATGTTGTGCTCTTGAAATTAACATTTCTTTTTGCTTTGTTTCAATTGAATGCACAGCTAATGGATTGAAATATTATGATGTTGTCGAGGGAAAGGGTCCAATAGCAGAGAAAGGATCCACAGTTCAGGTTCATTTCAGTCCTAACTGAACTTAAATCTTGTTCTCTCTCTACCATTTAAACTAAAATCTTTTAGTGCCTTTTTCCATAGCAGGTGCATTTTGACTGCATGTATAGGGGTATAACAGCTGTGTCTAGTCGAGAATCTAAGCTTTTGGCTGGAAATCGCATTATTGCACAGGTCATTATATCCTTTTCACATCAAAATGCTTACATTTCTGTGTGTGCTCTGCTCATACCTGCAGACAAAGGCTAAATTCTGTTGTCAATTGTCCAAATGCTTCTTTGACTACAAATTTTGTTTAATCAAATTCAAATCACTTAGCATCTCTACCACACAATAGCATTAACCTTTAACTAAATAGATTGCTGATGCTCACTCTCTGATGCTTTACTTAGACATATGAGTTCAAAGTTGGAGCACCTCCAGGCAAAGAACGGAAGCGAGATTTTGTAGATAACCCAAATGGTCTGTTTTCGGCACAGGCTGCCCCAAAACCACCAGCTGCCATGTACTCAGTAACAGAAGGGATGAAAGTAGGAGGAAAGGTAACAGAATCCTCTTCATTTTTGAGATTATATGCTCAATTAACAGGCAACCTTTTGTTTAGGTTACTGATTTCTTTAGTCATTCTCAGCTTTTCATCTTACTAGCTTTTCTGCCTTCATTTGCTCTTCTCTTTGCAGAGGACTGTAATTGTTCCTCCTGAGTCCGGCTATGGCCAAAAGGGAATGAATGAAATCCCAGTAAAATCCTATTCCTAATCCATCAGATGCTAATATAGTTGCACAAATTACTAATATTTGATACAAAATGGTCAAGTTATTTCATATCTGATGCAGCCAGGAGCTACATTCGAGCTGAATATTGAGCTTCTGGAAGTAATGCCACCCGAAGAAAAGTGAGCTCAATCTTGGTTGCAAGAAGAATCTCTCATGGTAAATGAAAATTTTGCTTCTTGCTAGGGAAAGGTAATCTAAGCTTTTTTATGATTCGTTTGGAGAAGCATTTCTTCCCCATAGGCCTAACTTGTCAGCTAGCAAAAGTGGTTGCTGATCAGTTCTCCCACCCATTTTAATTTGATTTGGAGAAGCATCTTGTGATTTGTCACAGCTATTACATGGTTTAGCTCAAGATTAATTTTTGAGAAATTTAATTTACTTTGATTATTTCAAAATGAATATCTTCTACTAAACATACACTAAATTAATATATTTGTAAATGACGTATAATTTTCACAACTAATAAATCAGGTCATTCAGCGTGTTAATACCTGTCGTTTACTTTCATTTTCTACAATTGATCAAACTCAGGGACTCCGTTTATTTTGCAGAAAATATTTTTTGCATTTTCTGATATTTGGAACACTTAGAAAAATTAGTGACTAATCAATGAAAAATTAAGTCATTTTTTAGTAAAATAACTTCCTGTTTTAAAACAGGAAGTCATTTTTTGAATTTTTATCAAATTCATCATTACATGAAAGAAAAATATATAAATATAATTTATTAATTCGTCGATCATCGATATTCACTGTTGGTGACTACCAATAATCACCATGGACCTCCGGCAATCACTACCAGTTGCCGATGATAACTAAATTTATCATTTTTATGTATTTTTTTTATATTTAGTAATAAAATTTTAAAAATATGAAATTTTTATAATTTTAAATATAAACATACTCTTATAAATTATAAAGAGAATAAATGGAGTAAAAAAAAGAATAGAAGAGAATAATCTATATATAACTTTATTAAAAGTAACACTTATTTATAATTGTCAATACTTACAGAAATAAAAATAAAAATAAAGTGCTTTACAGATATAGGGATAGAAATAAAATATTATCTCTATAACAATATAACAATTTTTATCCAGATAAGGATAAAAATAACTTATATTTTTATCATGACATCTATTAATATATTTTATAATATTTTAATATTTTTTAACTAATTTTTAATATTATAATCAAATAACAGAAAATTAGTTATTTGAAAAATATTTTTCAAATACAAATTATTTTTCGCGAAACAAATAAATTTAAATCTACAAATTAACTTTTTTTTTTTTTTTTTTTGCGGAATACATGGAGACCGATCGATTGGGCCAAGTACAATTTCATGATCTGACGACATGCTCAAAGCTTATATCTACCGCATACCCAATTGTGAATTCTTCTAAGGACTTACAATAAATATAATTTTTTTATTTATTTTTTTAAAAATATCATTTTGTCTTTTTAAATTTTTAAAAATATTTTTTTAATATATTTATAATATATTTTTGAAAGTGAAATATTTTTAAAATAAAAAATTTAATAAATTATATTTAAAAATATATATATATGAAAATATTTTATTTCTTTTTTAGGTGTTTGTGTAAAAATCTCCTTATTGTTGGCTTTGAAAAGGATAATTATGAGCAGAAGGGTGTGAGGGTAAATAGGATTAAGGTAATATGAGTTTTAATCGAATATCTTAACAAACACTCGTAAACAAGTCCAAGTTGGAAAAAAAAAAAAAAAATTCGCAAACAAGTCCAACACGAGCTTATTTATGAAGAGAGTCCAGCCAAGCCAAGATCACAAAAGAAGAGCTAAAAAATACTCGTTCAAGCATAAATGAGTTTTGCACCAATTTATCTTTGGCCCTAAGCTTTAGTCTCTACTCAACTAAACTTCAAAATCCCAATCTATCAAAATCATGTAAAAGTGTAGTCTTGCAAAACATAACCATAGAAAATTGCAGTTAGCTCCTAAAAATTGAACTTCGATGACAACCAAAAATTTCTTATCCTGAAACTCGGCTGCTCCACCCATTTTATTTATATCTCATTGATATACTCTAAAAGATCTTCAACCTCCTGCCTCAAAGCTACAACTTTCTGCTGCTGTGGAGCGATCCTGTTCTCAATCTCCCGTCCCCCAAGTTTCTTCTCATAGCAGTCCACTACTGTTGAGTGTTTCGCCATCAACCTCTCTTGCAATTCTCTCTCCTTTGCCACCAGCTCCTCCACCTGTATAAAAGAGACATTACAAATCAGTCAACAGGAAGATGGGTGCACAAAAACGTACAACATTGTAAGAGAAAAGGACAGTAGCATAAAATTAGCTTTGATGTGCACTGGAGCAATACAGCATGCGCCATTCTTTCAAGTAACAAGTCATCTCATAGAGGATGGTTTAATCAGTTTATCAGCTGTGCTAATTCAGTCGACTATCACATCTATATAAATTCCAAACATCAAAGTTTTATCATCAGCAATAATCTCCAATGAGTAAATCAGCCAATGAACCTTGGGTAATATAGGAGCAGCTGCAGGAGAAGATTGCAAGAATACTACTAGGGGCTTCAACACTTTTGAATGCTCTTTCAACACACCATCAGCTGTCTTCCGAGCAGTTTTACAAGCTTGGACATCTCCTACCCTAGAAAGATCACGTAATGACGCTTCTAGCTTCTCATGTGTTGCTAAACATTTGTTAATGATACTCTCAACCTGTTGAATTGTTGCTCGCACCTGAAATTGTACAAATATATATATATATATATTACGTTTTCTTATATGTTAATAAAGAAGTAATACTGATCTACGATTGCATAATATGAAATCATCTTACTCACATCATCCCACTGCAGTTTTGACAAATAAGAAGCAGAAGACTTGGAGATTGACAAGTCAACATGAACATACACAGTGCAAGCAACAAAAAGGAGGAAAAATCCAAAAATCAACATAAATGGCTCTCTAAGCATTGAAAGTTTGTTGAACCTGTAATAGACCTGCAATATCAGGAAAGGAAATTTCTAAGTATTTGTACCAATGTAAACACCATGTGGATTGCATGAAACTCCAGAAAGAAAGAAGCTTTTTTCTTTCCTTTCAAATTTTTTTGAGATGTGCGGAAAGATATTTATCCAATTTACTATATATCAATGCAGTTAATTCAAAGAGGCAAAAGGAGTAGTACCTGGAAATACTGATTATGCTCTGGAACAACATTGGCCTTTTCCAGCACAACTACTGGCCTACCAACAACGTCCAAGTGGGAAAATTTGGTCTGCAGTAAACCAGTCACAAATAAATAAAACAAGATACCCTAAAAAATTTCAAATTACTAAAGAAGGTAGCCATGAATGATTAAAAATGAAATGGTTTTACGAATACGAGAGGGAGAATGACAAGACTTCATAGCCCTGTGATACCTCTTGCATCTGCTTTACAGGAAATGGAGTAGAAACAGATAAATCTCTGGACCCCTCAGGTAAAACAACCTGCAATCAAAATACTGAGTCAAAACTGCCACGAAACGGCACTTTTGTAAATCACAAGACTGCTACTTATAAACAAATAAACATAACCTAAAACCAGATGATCACTGCATAACAAACCTTAACAATGAGATTATCAGTGACCAGCTCATTCATGGGGGAAGCAAAAGAGATGTTCAGGAAACGCTTTCCCTCTGACTCAAACAAAAAGTCCTGAAGTGGCAAACTATATCCAATAGTGAAAGCCGTTCTCCAACCTCCAAACATTGGATATCTAGGTTCAATCAACAGCTCTGTCTGCAATCAAAGAGGTAACTAAATCAGGATCGGCAATACAAAAGATCTATCTAATTCAAGATACCCACCTTTTTAGAATCAGCAAACAAATGAGATGTTGATATATTCCCAATTTCATCCCTGTAATAAATGGAATGAGCTCTTGGAGGCAATTTTGCAACTAGATGTCTTATGGCTGATGCACCTCGCATACTGGGTCTGGCTTGGTAATCAAGCCTACAAGATTTAAAGAAATAAATCAGAATCAAACACTTAGAAATAAGCAACACAATATACACCCATGAAGAACATAAACTAACCTGGAAAATTCACCCTTGCTTTTAGCACCTTCATGGACAATACTGTAATGTTCTGTGACCTGTACACTGCCCCAATGAGAAACTTCTATTTCTCGCACTAACTCCTGAGCAACAGTGAATGGTTGATTGGCTTCAAAATGTACAACTACAGGTGAGTATGAGAAAGGTGGGAGATTTTCATATGGACCATATTTGATCTCTGAGCCATGCATCTTTGTATTCTCAAGCCTTGTATACGATTCTATTCTAGCATCAGGTAGTTTAACACTGACTGACTGAAACTTTACTGCATAAGGAGAGAGATAGTGTGCACTCTCCTGAAACATTACCAACTGAATATCGGCCTGAGAAATTTTCTCAGGAAATGGTTTCAATGCATGTGTAAATACTGCCAAGACATCCAAAGTCAATGTATCCCCTTCAGCTAGTGCCTTGGGCAATGATACAGAATAAGCATTTAATGCAGGAGGCATTCCTTTTGGATTGGCAACTTCAATAGGGAGACTAACACCAGAATTTTTCATTTTGCCTTTCCCTTCATTAGTTGCTGCCATCAAATAGGCCAAATTTTTTCCCTGAAGCTCAGGAAAGGCCAGCAAAAACACTGAGACCGAAGCAGGACCAGCATTTTCCACCTAAAAGATCAAATCTGGTCAGACAACTAAATGTGCTTGCACATTTTTGAATTTACAGAATTTCACACCCATAGAAAAGAAAGCCCTTTTTCAGACAGCAAACTAACAAAAATGAAAGAAATAACAAAAAGAAAAAGAATTAAAACATAGTCCACAAACTTAAGAGTTGCTAGGAAAAATAATATAGAAACAATGGGAAAATCATTTAAGCACCTTTAAGGTTGAAGCGACGCGTACAATTTGTGAAGTCAAATCAATCTGCAACATAATGCTAAGATTAGGATTAGCATAAAAAAATCGGAGACAACAATAAGAAAACACAGAAATGAACAATAATATACTTTTATCAAGAGTAGGACAGGTCACAGTAATGCATGTCTACGACAAAAGTTAAAAAATTGAATTATGAAACATTGATATAAGAAAATTTACAAAATAGAAAAATAAACTCATGAGAAACTGAGGCGAGATACATTGAATAATTGAATTCCATTCATTCTCTCAGATTCTCAAAATCACAAATAGATGATGAAAATAAAAATAAAGCGAACAAGATCTCATTATGCTCAAAGCATTTTAGCTCAAACTGATAAAGAGCAAAAAGGTTACCACAGACCATTAATGGCAGCAATTGCAGTGAGATCAAATGAGAGAAATGAACTTACACGTCTATCGACCTTAGAGATAATCAGATCGGAGAATACAGGCGTTGAGATTAACGCAATTGTTAATACAAGCAGATTAAACCTAAACCTAAACCAAAACCAAAACCCCATTCTAGCGTTGCTTTCTCGCCTCAGACTCTCTGACTCTAATGGTGGTCTCTCGCTTCACAGTTACCTATTTTACCAGTCTACCTGTAGGACACAATGGGCTTATTATGGGCTGGGCTTGTAGTCCAACCACTATATCTATGTTCCTGGCCTAATAACACGAAACGTGGCGTTAGCTTATTTGCTAAAGGAAGGCACGTGACCTGTTACTGTAAGCCGTAGATCGAAGATAACGGAATGAAGCAGCGTATACAGCCCCAGCCACCACTACAACCGTGGAGGCAAGCGAAGCCGCCATTGATAGGGTTTTTGTGATTGAGAGATTAAGCATACAGGAAACAAATGGAGACATCTTTGAGATATGGAGGAGACTCCAAAGTCCTAAGAATCCATGCCAAGGAGAAATTCCCTCTTGATTCTAAAACCCACTTGCAGGTGACTTCCATCTCTCCCAACTCTTCTTCTTCTTCTTCTTTTTATATATGCTTATTGACCTACACATTATTGATAACATGTTTGATTATGAGCTTTAACATCTGATTAACGTCAGTTATATGTTCAAATTGCTTGAATATGTGCAAAGCCTAAGAATTTTGTTTTGTAAAAGGCTCATTTATAGCAGCATCTTTGACCTTGCAAAGTGGTTCACTTCTGTCATATTTGGAATTCTAGATTGCCATTAACTTGAAGCTTGTCTTTAGGTTCATGGAGAGCTAGATACAAGAATTGGAGCACCCAACTATGTTAGTGCAATGATAAGACGCTTCTACCCAGATGTATGTTCTTCTCTTTCCCTTTATTTACTCTGTTACTATTATTATGAGAAGACTCATATCCTAGTGTAAATCCTCTTCTAAAGTATATATTTGTTTATGGATGATAGTTATCGGCTAGCCTTAGTGTGGGATTGCATTATGATAAACATGAGAAGCTCACATACAGATTACGTGGAAAGAAAGCCTTTCCTGTGACCAGTGATGGTTTGTTAGGCTTCAACATTAAGGGATGGAGCACTATAGACAAGGAATTTAAAGAGGTTGGTGTTTTCTTTTGAGTCATGGAGAAACTTTTTGTTCTTGGAAATGTAGTTGGTATATGAAGGTTGATGCAGTGCTCCTATAATAACTTATAACCTGATCTGTATTTCTAGCTTCACTATGCAACTAATATCTTTCTGGTATGTTGACAGAGGAAGTCAAAAGGAGCTGCAGAATTTTCTTGGAGCATATTTAATTTTCGGAAAGACCAAGATGTTAGGTTCAAAATTGGATACGAAGTGACCGACAAGGTATGATTCTGTATAGATGATGCTTAAACATCTTGAAATGTACATAATGTACATCTTGCTATAGTTTGTTATAATTCTTCATCATCATATTTTTCCCATAGCAAAGTGCTTTCAACAATATTGTTATTGAGTATTTCATGATTCTTTCTATCGATTCTTGGTTGGCATTTGTCATTTCTGCTCTTTACTATAGATTTTGATATCTTGCTCTCCAAATAATAATGTTAATCACTTAGTCCTACAAGAATAAAATGTAATCTTCCATTTTATACATTTTTAGATGGAATTTGGAGTTTGTGGTTGTCCATTAGGCATAATATTCATTGTGAATTATGACAGTCTATGGTGCTGCACTATTTTGTGCAGGGGGAGGGAGAGGACAATGAGGATAATTAAAAACTTCTAATTGTCTATTCCAATATCCTGATCCCTGTTGTCCAAGCACTTTTTTCTTTTCCCCTCTTTCTGAACAGAAGCTCCTTTGTGTGTGTGTGTGTGTGTGTGTTGGGCTTGGGGGTTGGGAGGGGTGAAGAATTGAAATAAGTTACTTCTAAATTATCATGTCATATTTTATTATTATGTCATTTTTTTATGATGGGATTACAATTTATAATGGTGTAAAAGCTAAACCTAGTGGAATAAAATATCCTTATTATCTTGGACCTTGTAAAGTTAACTTTCTTATTCTGCTATTTTGCCAATCCTTCTTCCATCTTTCAGGTGCCATATATGCAGATTAGGGAAAACAATTGGACCCTCAATGCTGACATGAAGGGTAAATGGAATGTGAGATTTGATTTGTGAGAAGAGTAGGTGTACTCTATTGGAGGTGAGACTATTAACTTCAAATGCTGATGCTGTTTATTTCAACTCTGATAGTTGCTGATAGTAGAATAATAATCTGTCACTATAGCAAGAGCCCTTAATTCACAGAAGTCTGAACTGTCAGCTCATATTTTAGCACGTTGTCGACTTGTCGCTATGTTATGGTTAGCTGAATACTCAATTCCAATAAATTATGATGATTATGGAAGCTGCCTACTACCTTGATCTAACCAAACATTTTCTGTGCATTTTTTTTATCACTGCAAAACTAACAAACATAAAAAGGTCACTTAAGTTATTGTGAGAGCCCAAGGAGAAACAACTTTGTGCTTGACTCTGTTCTTTGTTTTGGTTACTATCACTCGAGGATGTGAATTAAAGTCCCCAATTTTATTTGTTTCCTATCACTCATATAATCAATGAATGCTGTAAACATCTTATTTTGGGTCTGGTTACTTTTTACCATATCATTTCACTGACCAAGATTTCACATTGTGGCTTGCAGGCATGATATGTGAGGTGCACATTGAGTTTATGGATCTACTAAGGAGTTCTGAGGAAACATTGCTGCTGGGGTGATTTTGATTTAAGAATGCTTAAACTTGTATTAGCTATGAACTATGAAATTCCCCACGTTTTAATGTTAAACCTCACTTTCTTCAAATATTGAACACCATTTACTTTTCATATCGAGCATTTTCATATGATTTCCTATTGATGATTGCCTTAAAGTCCAAGTCTGGTTGTATCTCACTTGTAATGAACTTGAGAAAACTGTTGATAGCTTAGCTTTGCAGGGTATGGGATAGGCAATACAGCTTCTAGCCAAATATGGCTTGACCTTTATGCAACCATAACCGTTTGTCCTCCGAGCTTCCCTCGAGGCTGAAACGTTTTAATGGCAGTCTGAGATTAGATTACTACACTTGATTCTTTCATGAATAGTTGTGTAAGGCTGTGAGGGACTGGGTTTCTACCCCCTCACAGATGTGCAAACATAGCCAACGTGAATCATGTCCCAACATAGTCCTAAAGACCCAAATTAATGATGATTTAAGTTTAGAATCAGCAACCAACCCAATCACATCTGTCGATTAAATTGGACTTCCATCAATTATAGTAGGGAATAGGCCCATGCCAAAACTGGATTTTGTCCACCCACTTGCAGACATCAGAAATGGGTAATGGCTAGTGCTAGCACGAGGGGTAGTCCTCCTTTGCAAACTAGACTTTCATTGAAAGTGTTATTATTGTTATCAAAATTTTATTTAGGTACTGTTTGGTATGTCTGGTTATTAGAAAAAATTTGTTGATTTAGTAGGTATGATTGAATAAAGTTCCTGACAAGTAAGAATTTTCACTTTCTGAGTTTTCTTAGGAGTTAGATAAGTTAGGCTTTTTTAATTAAGATAAATATAAATTAACATATCTACCCTATATTATTAAATGAAATTAGGTAAATGAGGTTAGGTATTATTGTCTTTTATATTATTAATTTTTAAAAATGATAATATAAAGTTAAATAAAAAAAATACTTTTCAGAAAATTATATACAAATCAAACACATAATTACTTATATTTTTTAGAAAACAAATTCTCAAAAAATCTATTTCCTGAAAAGTGGATCATATGATATCAAACAATATCTTAATAAAAGCTGAAATAGCATTTTTCCTAGGTCATCAAAGAACTTAATCACAAATTAATTAATGCTTCTTTTGTGTTAAACAAAATAAACTATACGAAACAACTGTGTGATTTTCCTAAAATTTTAAATTTTAAATTGATTTTATACTGAAATGATAAAGTCATTCAAAAAAGGATCATCAAGATATCTACCATCTCGTTTTAATTATTCAAGAGTCGTATTTAAACATTAGAGGGAGTTTGTTTAAATTAATTAAGGATAATAAGGTGGAGAAAAACATAGTATTAATATTATTGACTGAAATCAGAGTTGTGATTTTCCTCTTCAAAATTGATGGTCCAAGTTTATTTTCAAAACAAAACTTAGGTGCAGAAATATCAAACACGATATCAATTTAACACAAAATTGAGTTTGAATTATAGATTATTGTGTTTGTGTTAATTTCGTATCGACTCGATTGTGATATGAAAATAATTGTATCGTGCCGCAGATTGATCCGTTAATCCAAAAATTATACGTTTAACCTATTAATATTCACGGGTTATGTTATGATAACACATTTAATTTAATATATTTATAACTTAAATATTTATATATAAATATTGCTTTTAATCTACTTTATAAATTTATATATAATTATATTTTATGTAATAAATATAAATTAATATGGGTTAATTTAGTAAATTTAACAATTTTTAAATATTAAAATAAAAAAATAATTAATTTAAATTTTAAATATATTATTCATGATGTGTCGTGTTATTCATTAATTAAGTGGATTGTATTCGTGTTTAAATTTTTAACATGATAAATTAATCGTGTCGTATTCGTATTGATTCTTATCATGTCATGAGTGTAGGTCAACACGATCTGAATAAGATCCATTAATAATAATTACCACCCTAAATCAAAACTAAAATTTCTTGAAATTTTAAATTTTAAATTGATTTTATAAAAAAATTATATAAATCAAGATAAAAGATGATAAAAATATATCTGTTAAGGTCATTCAAAGATTTATGACATAAATCAAGATAAAAGATGATAAAAATATATCTGTTAAAGTGATTCAAAAATTTATGACATAAATTAAGATAAAAGATGATTAAAATATATCTACTATCTCGTTTAAATTATACAAGAGTCGTGTTTAAAGATTAAATTAGAGGGAAGTTTGTTTAAGTTAAGGATAGGAAGGTGGAGCAAAAACATATTAATATTATTAACTGAAATTAGAATAATAAATTAAACAATAAAATTGTTAGATTGACTAAACAAACCTAACTTTGTAGCAACATTCACAATTCACGTGGCCCACGCCACATGGTAGTTGGCGAGTGTCTACCATAGAAGTCACAAGCACAACAAGTATTATCTTCTCGTTGAAATTGAATCTTGATTTCTTAATTTCTTAATTAATTGGAAGAGGAGTGAGCATCACGATTTTCACGCCATGTCTGACACGTAATAGAGTTACTGGTCCATTTCAGATTTTGTAACTGTTGGAACTTGGTGGCCATGCCCATGAGCCTTAAGTATGGTTAGCCAAACAAAACCCTTTTTTTTGTGTCATAATCTTTAGAATGTTTGGTCCTATTGGAACCTTCTCTTTTTAGGAACATCACTTTATTTATTTTTTTAAAAAATTTATTCACTTTTCACTTGTATTGGCTGCTCATAAATCTTTAATTCATTCTATTATTGAATTTTAGGTTTCAATTCGATTAACAAAATTTCGCACCCATTAGTTTCTACTTTATGGTTTTTGTTTTGGAATCTCTTTTATAAGCATCTTGTTATTGTGAGATCAATGATCATAATAAAACCAAAACAAACAAAAATAATTAATAATAATGTTGCAAACATCTTTTGTATCAGTCAAGCAAATCACTGTGGCTTTTATTATATATTGGGCATTGGCTACTAAATTTGTACTTCACCAATATTGCCTCCAGCATATTCATTCAAGAGAATTTCAATCAACACAGATTTTTTTTCTTCTTTTTCTTTTGTAGCTCTATACCAATTTTTTGAAGAAAAATCCTTGACTGAGAATTTTGTAGTAAAAATATATAATGCAAATGGAACCTTTTTAATTAAAATTAAAAATTTTGATATTTTAATATAAGGTGAGAATATATATTTATATATACTTTTTATGTAAGCAATGCTCAATGAAAATAATTTTCCTATGGGAATATGAAATAGCTTATCTATATGTGTTTTGAATAAATAAATAAAAAAAGGGCAGAACATATGAAATGAGAAGAAAGTAAAAGAAAAGGATGTGTGGAGTCTCTTGACGGTTGAATGTTGATTGAATCTAAAACATCTCTAAGGATGCTTGAGGAGGGGATTGTGTGTTTTCACTTTTTCAAGCAACAAATTCAAGATTAAAAAAAAAAAATTAAAAAGGTTAACTTTTTCCACGCCACGTCATCTCCTGAGTGACAAATAATTAATTTAGAAATTTCAAAATTATTTACAATAATTCAAATAATTCAATTTTTTAAGATAAAATATTTTTTAAAAAAAATAATTCTCATATATTTATGTTGCATAATAGTTTAAGTTTACGGGCAATGAAATTATTTTTTTTTAGAAATTATCATTTTAAATACTAAAATAGGAGGTTAATGATGTCTAATATAATTGGCTAGAATTGAGGCTTTGAAACCAAAAAATCTGAAGTTTGAACCTTGAAATTATTTTTTTATTATTATTTTTTTTTTCCAAAGAAGATAATTTATGTTAGCATTAAAAATAAAGGCATGAAACCCAACAAGTAGTACAAGAAACAGAAGGAGCGCACAGGATATAAGAAAATGGACTTATAGTCCAAGAGCAATAATCTACCCAAATTTGGGTTTCTAGAATAGGGCTTTAAGCCTAACCACCTGACCCATAGGCCAACAATACAATTTATATCCCTAAATTGTCCCTGCCTCCCAACCTGCATAGCGACCTCCTCCTTCCCCATCTCCACCGCAACCATCGCTGGGAGCCAAGCAAAGATCACCAGCACAGAAAGAGACAACAGATCAGCAATTGGACTTGCCCTTTGGACGTTGTACCGTAGAGCTTCATAGATCACTCACCTCTGTGATAGAGAACCCAAATCCAAGCTATCAAACCCGATAAATACATCTCTCTGTCGAAACGTTTTAACATGTGAAGATCTATGGTCTCTGTCAAATACTATGGTTCTTCTCCATAAATAGAAATCATAACTAAAAAAAACTCAAACTGGAGGTGCCATAGTCCAAACTAATATTATCTTCCCCTATCCATCTCCTTCCTTCTTCAAACAAAACCATCAATAAAAGAAAAGCTGAGATAGATAAGCTAGACCTTGCCGTAGATGAGAACAGCTTCACCGCGGTTAGAGATCCACCAAGCCAAATAAAAAAAAAACCCGATGAAAACAGGAATCCAATCAAGTACACAAAAAACCAACCATGGCTTATTTAGGAAAATTAAAACTAGAAGAGAGTAAAGTAAAAGAAAGGAAAGAGAAGATGGGCATACCCATCGGCAGCCATAATTACTGTGAGTAACCCTAAAAAACTTTGACAGCACTCTCAAGAGAGAATAAAGGAAATAAAACCCTAGCAGTGAAAAGAAAACCTTGGCTTCTTTTTTCTTAGCCTTTTTGAAAAACCTTGAAATTGATGTAGGAGAGTTTAATTTATTTGTATTTATTTTTTGATCATATTGGATTGTAATATATTTCAAATTTAATGTTTGACATTTATGATGTCATTTGGTTTGTATATAACATCTCCTAAAAAAATACTAAAGATAGGACATCATATACATGAATATGGTAAAAACTAAATCTCTTGTGGCATCAAGGCACTAAACTACTTCCACGTTTCTATCACTGGATGACACAAAAAGTATAATATAGTAATTAGTTTAATTACAGTTGAGGAGCCAATATGGTACTCTTTTGCCCAGCATATATTAACTTGCGTTATTTTGTTTTGCTTAATTTACGACACCATACCAATGAGGTTTGATATTAAGTTTAGATTCTGTTTATATTGAATTTGTAGGTTTTTTTAGGTATCTTTTGACATAATTAATTTTAAATTCATAAATTTAATTAAAATCAATGAATTTTGTTCAAATTCATGGAATAATGTGAGTTTTTTAATCATTAATTTTTGAAAGTTTTAGAGTATGATAAATTTTAACAAATTCATGAAATATAAATCAAATTTTCAAATCAAAGAAAGAATTGAGTTACAATACATAAATATTGCGAAATTTATCACTAAAATCTTTCAAAACAAATGTAGTTTTAGAAAATATTATAAATTTTCATTCATTTATTAAAAGCAGTACATGATTTAAATTTCTTTTGATACTCTCCACCCGCATCGATAGAGTATTAAAATGAATGAAAGTTACTATTCCATGAAAATGTAAATAAACAATTTTTTCTTTTTTTTTTTGGCCAAATAAATAAACAATTTTTTTTTTTTTTTTTGCCAAATGAACTTTTCATTCAAAGAAAGAAGAAGCATCATCATACAACAAAGATGACAGTTTAGGAGGTGGAATAACACTCCATACAGGTGACAAAAAACTATTAAGCAAAGTAGAAGCAACCCAATCTACTGGCTTGCTAGCGTCTCTCCTAATCCAACAAATACAAACAGATACAAAATAAGTTTTTAAATTTTTAATTATATGGAGAAGAGGCTATATCTCCCATGAGCTTGGTTCAATAGGAACAGAAAATGCGTCAACCAATACTTTTCTATCTGATTCAATAACTAGCTTGATGTAACTTGTCACAATAGCATGCTTCATTGCCAACACCATAGCTTCAGCTTCTGCAACCAAAGGTGATCTTACTTTCTTCTTTCAAGCTTTACCATCTATTAGCCTTCCTGTTTCGTCTCTAAAGATTACAGCTAGTGTTGTTGTCCCTATTCCTTTACTGAAACCAACATCCACACTAGCTTTTACAAAACCTTTATCAGGTGGCTTCCAGACAACTGTTGCTTCATTTCTGTTTTGAGAATTTGGTGGATTATGAGGTTACATTTGATAGTATTCGTGAAAATAACTATTTTCCATCTCCACTGTTATTAGAGGATCTATGTTTTTTTGTTAAAAGAGTCTTCTATTTCTTTGTTTCCATATTGCCCAACAGAAATATGCCATCTTCCTTGGTGAGTTGAGATCATCAAAGTTATTAAAATGAGACACCACTGCCAACCACCAATCTGCAAATGAAACAAGATTATTAGAATTTGGACAATAGCCCCAACTAGACCCAAACCATGTCGCCCTGGCATGATCGCAATGAGATATTAAATGTTTTGCTGTTTCATGTTCCCTGCAACAGATTTCATAAATTGAGCTAGTTGCCAAATTCCTATTTTGCAAGTTTTCCTTTGTCACCAAAATGTTTTTGTAAGCTCTCCAGATGAAAGTAGCTATTTTTGGATGCAAATTGATATCCCAAATGCTCTTCCATAATTTTGGAGAATGAGAAGAGGTAGAGGTTGAATTTTTAAAATTTAAAACATTGTCTCTTAAACTTACCAACCACCTATAAGCAGATCTTACTGTATATTGCCCATTTTTGGTCCAATGCCACACCCAACTATCCTCAACAATCTTAGAACCTATTGGAATTCTATATATAGCCTCCACTTCTTCATTGTTAAAGATTTGTTGTAGCAATTGAACATTCCATTCTCGTTTTTCAGTCATTAAATTTGTTGCACTGAAAGGGAAGAAAGACATTGGTCTAGGAGACTGAATTCTGAAATTTGGTATGTCTGGCACCCATGGATCCTCCCAAATCATCACCTCTGAACCTCTATTTATATTCTTCTTTGCTCCAGCTGCCATTAATTCTTTTGTTGCTATAATACTAGCCCAACTCCATGATGGCCTATTGCCCTATTTTGCAGTCCAAAAATTTCCAGAAGGAAAATAAACTGCTTTGACAAGTCTTGCCCATAAACAACCTGGTGATTTGATCAGCCTCCATATTTGCTTTGCCAACATGGCCAAGTTAAAAGATTCAAAATCTTTGAAACCCAAGCTCCTTTGTATTTTGATACAGCCATATTGGACCAGCTATGTAAATTCAAACCCCCTTTTTCTTGATCATTTTTCCACCAAAATCTGGATAAAATACCATTTAGCCTCTAGCACACTCCTTTTGGAATTTTGTAGCATGACATGATATATGTTGGAATAACAGTTAGCACTGCTTTGATCATAACATCTTACCAACATGGGACAATAGTCTATGTTTCCAGGATTGTGCCTTCTCCCTCACCTTCTGAACCAGACTGTCAAGAGCAGCTACCTTTGATCTCCCCCATTGAGCAGAGAGCCCCAGATATTTTTCTCCACCCTCAATTTGCTTTATGCCAAGATAAGTTGTAATTTGATCCTTAATCTCTTTTGGGGTATTATTACTAATCACCAAAGAAGATTTTGCTTTGTTGATTCTTTGTCCAGAAGCTTTTTCATAAACATTCAGGATATTTTGAAATTCAGCTACTTCTTTTAAAGATGCTTCTCCAAAAAACATGGTATCATCAGCAAACAACATATGAGCAATTCTTGGACTTCTTCTGTTTATATTGAAACCTTTCAAAGTTCCTGATTGTTGGGCACTCTCTATCAAGGCTGAAAGAGCATTGGATATCAAGATAAACAGGTAAGGAGATAAAGGATCTCCTTGCCTAAGTCCTCTGGCTGGTTTAAAAAATTTTGTTGGCTTCCCATTGATTAAAATGGCATATGAAACTGTTAAAATGCATTGCTTTATAATGTTGATCAACTGGTCAGAGAAACCCATTTTTCCTAAAACAGCCAAGAGAATTCCCCATTCCACCCTTCATAGGCCTTTAGCATATCTAACTTTATAGCACAACCATAATTCTTTTTTTGATTCATTTTTTTAAAGCATGCAAAACTTCATGAACTATCAAAATATTATCCTGAATGTTTCTTTTTGGAATAAAAGTTGCCTGGCATTCATGAATCATACCATCCATTCAGGGCTTCAATCTCTTTACTATTATTTTGGCAATGTAAATGAAATTGCATAAACTAATAGGGCGGTATTGTGTCACCTGTGAGGGAGCATTGACTTTTAGAATTAATGCTATGTAAGTCTGGTTGACAGAATGTGGCATAACTCCTGTGTTGAAGAAATTCTTGACTGCTTCTGTCACCTCTCTATGTACATCATCCCAGCTGCTTTGGAAAAAAAACCAGGAAAACCTTCAGGTCCTGGTGCTTTCATGCTTCCAAGAGAAAAAACTGCATTTTTGACTTCACAATCTTGAATATGACTTGTCAATGCTACATTTAAATCATCTGTTACGACCCTTCTGACTTTACTGAGCACAACTTTATAATCTCCCATGTCACTGGAGGAATACAGATTGCTGTAGAAATCAGTAATTTCCTAGGCAATTTCCTTGTCTTGAATAAGCCAGCTACCTGAATTGGATTTCAGTCGTAAGATTAGATTCTGTTGTTTTCTCTAAACTGCTGAAGCATGAAAAAACTTTGAGTTTTTGTCCCCCTGTTTTAACAACTATATGCGAGATCTTTGCAGCCAATATTGCTCCTCCATTTGCCATAGATTATTCAATTCCTCCAGCAATTGTCTCTCCTTGAATTTCCCTTGTTCAGTCATCTGTTAAGCATATAATTTTTCCAACTAGTTCTGGACATTATGGATTTTTTCTTTACTGTTCCCTATCTCTTCTTTATGCCACTTCCCTAACTTCTTAGCACAATTTTCCAATTTGCTTGCAATTCCATCCAAAGATTCAGGCAATGAACATTCTCTCCATGCTTCAGAAGCCACCCTCCTCCAATTTTGATTAAGCAGGCATTTACTCTCAAACCTGAAACCCCCTACATATTTACATTTAAAAGCATTCAAATCCAGCGTTAGGGGGTGGTGATCTGAGCCTATTAGCTTACCATGATAAACCTGGGCTGCAGCAAACTCAATTCTCCATTGAACATTAGCAAGAACCCGATCAATTCTCTGAGCTATGCCCTTCCCGCCGATTTGCTTGTTATACCAAGTGAAAGGAGGCCCCTTGAATAGGAATGGCAATTGGGCGGGGCGGGGCGGGTTTTAAGATTTTCGTTCCCGTCCCATGAACAGTTGGAGCAAAGGCGGGGCGGGGTAAATCGGGTTCGAGGCGGGCGTAGGGCGGGGACGGGGATCCCCATTTATTTTTTTATAATTTTATTAATGTTAAAACTTCATAATTTATATATTTTGACAAAAATGTTATACATATTTATGTTAAGTTTTATATATTATTAATTAATATTTAAATAATAATAATATAATTAAATAC
>CATKHJ010027001.1:0-41961 GCA_949750685.1 Vernicia montana | reverse complement strand
TTATGCACTCCCCCACTGAGTTGCATTTCAAAGCTGCTAAGAGAGTCCTAAGGTACATTCAGAGTACCATTGATCTTGGGATATTCTACAAGAAGTCTACTGCCCTTAATCTTGTTGGCTTCACTGATAGTGATTGGGCAGGATCTCAAAATGATATGAAGAGTACCTCAGGCTATTGTTTCACATTTGGTTCTGGTGTGTTTTGCTAGAGTTCAAGGAAGCAAGGAAGAGTTGCTCAATCAACAGCTGAAGCTGAGTACATTGCTGCCTCAGCTGCTGTCAACCAAGCTCTATGGATTAGAAAAATTCATGAAGATCTTATGTTCAAGCAATCCAAAGCAACAATTATTTTGTGTGACAACAAGTCAGTTGTTGCCATGGTGAAGAATCCTGTCGTTCATGGAAAGACTAAGCACATTAAGATTAAATTTCATGCCATTAGAGAAGCAGAAAGAGGAGGAAGTTCAACTAATGCACTGTGATGCTAAGGATCAGTTAGCTGATATTTTCACCAAAGGATTGTAGAAATCAAGGTTTGAAGTGCTGAGAGAGAAACTTGGAGTGTGTGACAACTCTTACATCAAGGAGGAGTGATGACAATAATAGCTGTGATGTTAAGTGCTGTTAAAATAGCAAAGTTAATTTGATATTTTGTATGTTTTTTATTACTGAAATTTCTAGATGATGTGTTAGGTGGAAGTTAGCTGAAAGTTGTGGTAGAGCTTGAGTTTATCAGAAATCAAGCTCCTTAAATCAAGGGATTAGTTGTAGATTTTTCTGCAACTTTTGTATTATAAATATCAGTAATGAAAATGAGAAATTTAGAGAGTTTTCCCTGCAAGTTTAGTGTGCTTCGTCCCTTGTATTTTTTCCATTTTCTTCTCTCTGTTTTTCTAACAGATCTTCAAAGATTAGTTTTTGAAAATGACAACAATATACTCAACAAAACAAAAGATACAGTGATAACATTGAAGGATGTCCTGGAGGGAAAACACGATGAAGAAATAAACGTTACGCTCGAACAATATGATGTTCCCAGAGATCGATGGTGGTTCTCTTTCTACAGAATTGTTGAAGGTAAACTTTAATGCACTGCATGTGGAAGTAAACTCGTGCATATTTTATCCATCCTTGCCTGTTTGAGTGTTGTTTTTGCTCGAAGTTGTTTTCGAAACTTGTTTCATCACAACACTACAAAAGGGTACATTTTCTGAGAAATTTCAATGATTTTTGCCGACTCTTTCTGATTCATATCTCTGGTTTCATGTTTCAGGCCTTGGTATGATGAGCAGATTAGCTTACAATAGGCTTCAAGAATTAGAATTTGACTATGAAAACGAACCCCTTCACTGGGACAATATGGAAAGTTAGGGAACCATGGAAAGCACTGATAATTCAATGTTGTAAAAGGTATAAAGTTGATCTATACATAAATTTTCACTGAAATCAGAAAATAGTGTAAATTGCTGGAAATTGCAAGTAATCATTTGTACATAGCAATAATATTATTAAAGTTATGAAACTCTTAGTTTAGGAATATAGCTTCAACTTGCTAAGTGATGACCAAATATAAAAAAAAAAAAAAAAAAATACCCAACAAATACCCAATTCAGTATAACCAAAAAAAAAAAATCAATTTATATCCAATTCAGTATCAATTTATACCAATTCAGTTTTAAAAAAATACCCAACAAATACCCATACCCAGCTTTCAAAAAAATACCCAACAAATACCCATACCCAGAAATACCCAACTTAATCCCTAGTCCCTACATCAAAAATACCCAAAATAAAAAACGGAGAAAATCAAGAGAAATAAACGAAGAAGATGAGTCAGCCTCTGAAACATGAAACCAGAAACAAAGAAATAAAGAAATCTGACCTGGTTATGAGCTATTGCTGAAGATGGTCAGCATCAGCTGCCGCCGCCGGTATTAATCGACGTCGACGTTGCAGGTGGGTGGTGGATTGGGTGCCAACAACGACAAAGAATGAGGGAGGGAGAAGAAAGCGAAGTGTGAAATGTGTCTACTTAAATCAGGTACCCTAAATCTGGGTAATTTGGCCAAGAGAAACGCATTTTCAAATTTTTGAAAATTGTAGAAACGGCCCGGACACGTCTCGGCGCCGTTTCAATTGAGTTTCTCCGTTTCTGAAATGTGGAAACGCTGGGTGAATCACGTTTCCGTGCTTCAGAGCTGATAGCATAAAGACTTGATATGATCAACCAATATGAATTTAATAAAATCGAAAAAAGAAAAGAGGAATTAGTTTGAGGAAAAATATAAAAAATTTCCATTTAAAATAAAAATCATTCATGACAGATGTTAAAGATGCTTCCACTTATACAAGAAAGGACAATTGCCAGACAATGAGTAATAGAAATGTTTACAATGGAACTTGAACTCACTCATCATATGGTTGATGAATTCATACCTGACCAATTGATGGAAAAGAGTAGATGAGATTGTAGTAGATAGGCCCATGACTCTTTGCAGTGCTTTGATCCGTCCAATTACTCAACCAAGTGCTACTTGAAACTCGCAACACTTCTGTCATGATATAGCACATAAAGATTATCATTACTACCCATGAGCCTCCTAATGCATTCTTGTACCTGGAAAGAGATTATTACTGTACTCTTTAGAATCTAAGGAAAAAACAAAGACAATAGCAGTATAAACCGAAACAAACAAATAATAACATCAACACCACATAAGGATCATTATAACTGCCATTGTTGAAATAGAAACTCAGACAGTAAGGAGCCTCATCATTCTCATCATTGCACCCCACCCCATTCTCCCTTTACCTTTCCCTCTCTCTCTCTCTCTCTCACGCACAAATATATGCATTGAATGTTAAGCTATGAGGCTGCTAAGCCAACACACTTTCATCTTTCCCGAATTTGTTTTCGGCATGAAGTCTGTGTTTACAGTGTCCCTGAAGGAATACAGTATTCATTTATATGCTGATAACTTTAAATGTAATGAAATCTACCAAAGAGTACTCAGATCACCAGGTAACAATACCATCCCATACCCAACCCATCAATTAACCTCTCAAATGCCTTGACATTGAATATTTTTGTTTATAATGTTAAACTGTTAATCAATGTTTCAACATGCAAACTACATTGTAAATATAAATACACAATTATTGCCACACAATAAGCTTTCCAATTTTTACTAACGAATTAGATGACTGATGAGAAAAAAAGGAGAATATTAAATCAAGGATGAAAAAAGCAAGAAACAAAGAGCAGCTAAGACACTCATATTTTTCAGCAGTCATTTGGAAAGACAGTCTACATGAAGCTAGGATCATCGTCAATATGCCCTTTAACATCCAAATTCTGACATCTTAAATAATTTTAATACAAGAACTTTTCAGTTGACAATGATATATAACTGACATCCAAATTCTAATACTTTTATAATAATTATATATATTTATCTATTAGGTGTTTTATACTGTTACTTTGTTTTTAACAAATTAAAACTACATTGTTTTAGTTTACAAAAAAAAAATTACGAAAAATCACAATTTTTTATATTTTTCGTAAATTAAATTATTTTTTTATAATTTTTCTTAATTGTGAAAAAAATTTTAATTTTACGAAAATATGATTTATTTTGTACAAAATAATAAATTTATGAAAAAAATTCCTAAATTAATAAAAAAATAATTTCATTAATTAACTTTACGAAATTAACTTTATGAAATTAACAAAATAAAATAAAATAAATAATTTTGATAATTAACTTTACGAAATTACCGAAATAAAATCATTAATTAACTTTACGAAATTAACATAATAATTTCATTAATTAACTTTACGAAATGAATGAAATTAACTTTACGAAATTATAAAATTAACGAAATAAAATAAAATGAATGAAATTATTTTTCTTTTTCGTTAATTTAGGAATTTATTTTTAAAGTTATTATTTTATACAAAATAAGTCATATTTTCATAATATTAAATTTTTTCGCAATTAAGAAATATTACGAAAAATTAGTTTTACTTATGAAAAAATATAAGAGAATTGTGATTTTTCGTAAGAGAACTATTTTTTTTCGTAATTACGAAATTTTTTTTTAATTTATAATTTTTTTCGTAAAATTATTGTTTTATATTTTTGTAAAATTAAAATTTTTTCTCAATCAAGAAGAATTACAAAAAAATAGTTTAATTTACGAAAAAAATATAAAAAGATTGTGATTTTTGGTAAAAGAGTCATTTATTATTATTATTATTTTTTTTTGTAATGGTCAATGAAACAAAGTAAGTTTACTTTACTAAAAATAAAGTAACCATAAAAAACACATTTTCTATTAATATGTGGAATGAAATGAAATTAATGTATATATAAGAAAAGTTTTAATAGGATAACTTAAAAATTAATAATAATAGCTAAGTACATTTTTGTCTGTCAATATATTCCTCATCTTCGTTCATTTATTATATAGATTATAGAAGAAAGTACAAAAAAAATCTTGTAATTTGACCTTTTTATATTTTGAGGTTTGTGAACATTTTTTTGACAAAATGAGGTTTGGGATTTCTTTTGTTAACAATATGGAGTCTAAAGCACTAACAGCGTTAATCAGTTTTGACGTGATACTTACATGGCCTATAAGTGTTACTATTGTCACATAAGCGTCATGTCAGCAAACACTAATAGTTTGGGGTGAGTAAAACTGAACTGAAACTAAAAAATTAAATCGAATCGATTGGTTCGGTTCGATTTGAAAATTTTAAAACCGAATTAAATTTAGGTTCAGTTTGATTTTTGTCCAAAACAGTTCGGTTAAAACCAAACCAACCGAACTATATATATATATATATATATATATATATATATATATATATATATATATATATATATATATATATATATATATATATTAAAATTTACTTGTATTTTATTTCAAATTTATGAAAAAAAAAAAAAGAGAGAAATAGCCAAAATCAACCCAAATCAACTAATCGAATCAAACTTTTTTTTGTTCAGTTCGGTTTAATTTTTACTCTAAGTTCGGTTTGATTTGATAAAAATGCAATTTCGGTTATTTCTGTTCTGTTCTGTTTTGAATCGAACCAACTGTTTGAACATCACTTACTAATAATATTAAAGTTTTAGATTCCAAATTATTAACTGTGCAAATCACATATTTATTTTTGTCAAAAAAAAAAAATTCTACAGACTCTAAAATATAAAATGGTCAAACTACATCATATTGAGTAATCCCACATCGATGAGAGAGGAAAAATGAAGGGCATATAATTGAGGGGAAGCAAATCAAAATGGTGGAGATGGACCCAAATGTGAAGCCCATTTGACATGTCAAGCCCAATTAGAGATGAAGATAGCAAGCCTAATTAGTGCAAGAAAAGCCCAGCACTCAAGCCCCAAATATAAAACCCAGGCAAGTGAAGTCCATGGATCCAAATATCCAACATGATATCAGAGTAAATATGGTTTAATAGCCCATGAAAAATTATGGAGTCCTATATGGAGATGAAAGCCCAAGTAAATAACCCACCCACATGAAAATTGAAAAGGTTGTACTTGAAGAAAATAAAAGATGGATGAAGACGAGTTGTACATCAAGGCCCAATTGATGATGGACCATGGACAAATTAAATTGAAGATGATAGGCTGATCCTCTGAGCCCCCATTGAAGGAGAGCCAAGATCAATAAAACTTATGCCAAGAGCCAAGATCCAGTGCATTTAAGCTAAAGATTGAAGTAAGGATCCTCTAAGTTTTAGAGAGCAAGAATCCAATATAGTCAAAGAGTGTTGGAAAAATGAAGAGCATATAATTGAGGGGCCCTAGATAAAAATGGCTTAGGCCATTTTGATAGAGATGGATTTAAATGTGAAGCTCATTTGACAAGTCTAATTAAATATGAAGATGAGCAAGTCGAATTGGTGCAAGAAAAACCCCATACTCAAACCCCAAATATAAAGCCGAGGCGAGTCAATTCAAAAATCCAACATGTATGTTAATAAAATATCCTATAGTCGGTAGTAATTAATATGTAGGCCAACAGGCAACAGGACTGGTCCTTTCAATATTGTCCTTTGCAAAATATATGAATTTTTTTTTTTTTTTTTTTTTTGCCAAATAAAATATATGCAATTAAATTCACGGAAAGTTATAATTGTCATTCCCTTGGATACACCCTTTTTTTTTTTTTTTTTTTTTTGCCAAGATTCCCTGGATACCTTGGCATTGCAATCAAAGTTTTAAATAATGGTATTTGTCAGCAGTGTCACCATATTTAAGTGTATTATAATATATTGAAAGGACTACAGTAAATTTTCTAAATATAAGTAAACCAACTCAAATTCACAGTTTAAATATACAAAAAGCAATACTCTTATGATTGAATAATTGATAACAGAGGTAACAAATATATATATATATATATATATTAGGAAAATAACCAGGCTGTATTCAATTAAGAAGAGGAAATTACATCAAAGGCAACCAAGAGTTCCAACTGAATGGGACCTCCGATAGCTATATAAACTGAGTTAGGAACAGATGGGACCATTTTTGCCAGCACATGAGCTGGTTGATTGGCTTGCCTACACAAATATTTAAGAGAAAAAACAAAAGAGGCAGAAAGCTGAATATTTCTAACAATTTGACCAAGGTAGGTGGGGTCTCTGAATATCTCTAACAATTTCACCATATTGTCGTGTACAAGGGTAATTCTATCAACTTGTGAAAGAAAATGGAGCTGGTTTGTCACAAGAACTCTTGTTTTCCTTTTCAATTCTCCCTTGATGCACTTATCAAAAACCGGAGGATAACTGGTAGTGAACGTCAAGCCAAAAAATAAAAATGAAACTAATACGGATAAAAAATGACCTGCTTGGACTTTAGAATACGTGGCCGTAGAGGATTTTTATTCTCCCCTATATAAAGGTAACTGTAATAATTTGAATTTTTATTTATTTTACAAAATTTTATTTTGTATGAAAATATAATTATTTAATTGTATTTGTTATATTTGTAATTAATAGAAATTTAAATTATTATCATTATTTTAAAAATGTATTATTTAATTATATTTATATTTTAAGAAATGAAAAATTTTGTACATCAATATTCATGAAATCAAAATATTTTATGGAATTAATAAATTATATTTTGATTTATTATAGTTTATTTATTAAAGGATTATTTTTCAAAATTTAAGAAAATATTGATTTTAATATTGGTTATTAAAGTTTAAAGAAGTTATTTATTAGATCAAATTATTATTTTTGAATTATAAATTTTAAGTAAATATTATTTTTAATTTTGTTGTTGTTTAAAGTAATTATTATTATTATTATTATTATAAAAAATAAAAAAGAAAAAAGAAAATTTTCATATGCGTTTTCTGCCTGATTGGTCCATTTTTGGGACCAATCAAATGCTTGTTTGGTCGGGGAAGGGAGAACACATAAGAAAGAGAAAGAGAGAACCTGTCTTGGTCGATTCGCCCATCTCCGGTCTGCGGTAATCGACATCGCCTGCACCACTAGACAACTCGTCTTCCAGCGACTCCAACCAGACCAATTCCTCTGTGAACAGTCACAGGCAGACGCGCTAGTCAGAGCTCCATTGGTGTCGTAAACTTCCAGGTAAGATTCTGGCCACGAATCTGAGTAAGACTGGTACTATCTTGAAGCTCTTGAATCTAGGAGTAATTTGGTACCCACCTCGATCGGTGGAGATGCCGGTAGCCGTCGGAATTGAAGAGAGAAGGTTTCTGTCTCCGCGACTTTTAAGGCATTTTTTGACGAATTGAAGGAGAGTGAAGCGACACCATCGATATATTTGGGATCAACAGCTCACGATCTACAAATTGGCATGAACGTCACCTTAGTTTGCCACCGTCAGCGGCGGCGCATCGCCCGCCGATCACCGGTGAGTGGACCTCACAAGCCGCCGGTGATCCAAAAATTCTAGTGGGCTAGATTTCGTACGTACATCGTGATTCCAAATTTAGTTTGCTAGAATTCGACTCTGGTAAACCTAGAACGTTATTTTATTGATTTATTTTGGTATTTTAAATGTCTAGAAAATAATTTTTTTTGCATGTATTCAAATGTTTTTAGGTTTAAATTAATAATTTGAATTGATTATGGGATTTTATGGATTTGTTTGAGTTGAATTTGTATTATCTATAATTTTATTTTAATTATATAGTTAATTGTTAATAAGTGAGATTAATTAAAATAATTATATATTTATAAGTTAAATTTATGTTGTTTGAATTAATTAATGAATTTGAGATTAATATTATTATGAATAAATTTAATTTATTTTTAAATATTATGTAGTTCTTTGAATAGTAATTTTTATGAATTTATTTATATAAGTTTTATATATTGTTTTAAATTAAATTTGAAATTATATATTAAATAATTTTAAGTTATAAGTGTTTTCTTTGTATAAGGATGTGAATTTTGGTATTCGAGCTGGTAAATGCATGAAAATGATTTTAAAGAAATTAAATGGATATTAGAAGGTTCGTAATTATGTATATATAATTCCTTTAATAGTTTTAATTGTCAATTACCTTTTCAAATAAAATGATCTTTTAAGTAAATTATTTTTAACAGTGTCATAAGTATATTAATAATAATCTTCTTTATGTATGCTTGAGTTAACAAATTGAGTAATGATGATTATGTAAGATTGATGTTGAGCTAATTAATGAATTGAGATTATTGTGATGATTATTGGGTTTGGAGACCTAGAAGGGGTCGTTGAGCCTTGATAGTAAATTTAAAGTGCTTATTTCTCTTGTTTCAGTGGGGTTATTTCCTAGTTTTAGGGGAGACTCTGCCGAAATTTCGGTAGAATCTTAATAGTCATTTGGGTTGTTCTTGTTATGATAGTCTTCCTATTATATAGTATTGGCGTTTCAGACATCTTTCCAGTTGTGAGATATCGCACTCCGAGGAGAACTAATTTGACATTTGTCAAGTTTGTGAGTTATATAGCTTAATATAACAGTTCATTCCTCTTATTTAATTAATATTTCACTTGCATACATGCATCGATTGTTTGAGTACTATGTATATATATAATTATGCATTATATAAAGAATTGTACATCTAAACATATGTATGTGATTGTTTTGTTATATTTGTACTGCATATTACTTGTGTTTATTTAGATGGGATTAGGTAACATAGGACCACACATGATATGATTATGATTATGATATGATTATGATTTGATAAGTTATGACTGGTGTATGACGGCTTGGGGGCTTGCTCATCGCTTGGCGCTACTGCCAGTTGGGTCGGCGCTGCGTAACTTAGGCCATGGACGGCTGGGATCCTATGTAATAGATTTTAAGAGACAGTTTTGGATTAAGAGAGCCATATAGGGGGTTGGCTCCCCAGTTTGAGATTTAGTGTGGTTCCTATCGACTAATTTCTATTCTTGATTGATTATGTTATTGTTTGTCTGGTTGGTATTATGCATTAGCATTTCTAACATTCGAATGGTATATTATATTGATAACTATATAACTTATTGAGTCAAAAGCTCATTCTTGTTCAATATTTTTTTCCCGAGTTGCAGGATGAGATTGAGAAGTAAATTTTAGTCGAGTATTCCTGCCTTCCATTCTTCGGCAGTGTATTGTATTTTATTAATTAGTTATGTAATTAATTTTAAATTGTTCTGTATTAAAAAACTTTAGATCTCCGCATTGTTATTTTCATTTTTTGAAATTCTGTATTATTGGTTTAGTTGTTTAAGTTGTTGAGTTTTGGAGGATAGTTAAGTTTTCTCATTATGGATGTTTTGATATTTTGTTAAGTATGAACCTAGTGATGATTTGATGAGATCGAGACAATTGCCTTGAGCGGCATTGATTTGATTGATGTTAGGCAGGTTCTGCTTAACAGGTGGGCCCTCAGCCCTTGTTTTGTGATAGTTATAGCTATTATATTGTTGTTTTGTCGTTTAGAGAGTAGTCAGACTTACTACGGATTCTGAAAGCCTTATGCTTTCTCGTTCCTTAATGTCGGTCACGTGTCTTCAGGTTCGGGTCGTGACAATTACTTTCATATAACTTTCATTCATTTAATACATTCTCTCACTACTCTCTTTCTAACTTGGGTATCAGAGCCTTCTTGCTAGGACAACCCTGGGGAGCTCTTGACCTCTATCTCTCTTACTTGCAGGTTCTATTCTCTACTAGACCTCTCATCTAAGCTATCAGGTAAGATTTATTCTTATCATATTGGCACCATCTGTGGAAAAATCCTCCAAGTGAGGATTTTAAACCCTCTAGGTGAGGTAAAATCCTCATAAAGGTGAGGCAGTTCTTGTTAAGGCAAGGCAAAAACCCTTACCAAGGTAAGGTATTCAATTCTCCAAGTGAGACAAAAGAAACAAAGAGTTGTTCCTTCTTCGAAGGGGGGAAAAGAAGCCATTATAAAGCTAATGACGTCTGCAAAAATACAAATAAAATTAAAGACAGACATAAAAGCAATTCTCAACCCTCCACAAAAGCTACTCAACTACAGAAACTATACAAGGTACATAAACAAAAAAAAAAAAAAAGTTATTCGAAGACACAAAGACAAGCTATTTTATTTTTACAAATATTATTGCAATGTAAATATACTTGTAAAATAAAATATTGTACTGTAAAAGAAAAAAATGTAAAAAGAAAAGAAAAGAGAAATTAAGACCTCCAAGCGAGGCACTTTATTATTCTAAGTCCTCATTTGGCGAGACATATTACACGAAAGTCTCCAAGTGAGGTAGATCATCTAAGTCCTCATTTGGCGAGGCATATTACACGAAGGCCTCCAAGTGAGGTAGATTATTTAAGACCTCCCTCTAGGCAAGGCGCATCAGATCGAGTTCCTCAACTCGCATCATTATTCAGGCACTCAGCTGCCTCTATATCGAGCTCTCCAGCTCGTACCTTTCTTCAAGCACCTAAGCCCTTGCTAAGGCAAGGCCAAAGCTCTCCCATGAGTGAGACAAATTATCTAAAGTCCTCATTCAGTGAAGCATATTATATGAAGTCCTCCAAGGAGGTAGAATCTCTAAGTCCTCCACCAATGAGGCATATCATTCGAAAACCTCTTAGTGAGACAAATAACCTACTAAGACTAGCTTCACAGACAAACTAGGCAACTCCTTACAATAAAAGAAAAAAGTCAAACGAGTCTAAGCGAAAGTCCAAAAGGTATCTAAGAACTAGCGAGTCCAAACGAAAGCCTAAAAAATATTAAAGACCTTAAAACAAGGTATATTATTATTATCTACATTATGTACGTAAAATAAAATTTCTTGAAGTTCTCAATTGACAAAGCAGTTTATTCGAAGACCTTCTTTGGTGAAGCAAATTATCACATAAGACCTCGATCAGCGAGGCATACATTATTATCTAAGTCCTCCCATAAGAGAGGCACCAAAGACCTATCAAACGCTAGGCATATTATTATTATTATTATTATCTTAAGTCCTCATTTAGCGGGCATATTACAAGAAGACCTCCAAGTGAGGCAAATTTCTAAGTCCTCCAATAAGCGAGGCACCTTATTATTCGAAGACCTCTATCAAGGAGTGGGGAGCTTCACATATTATATAAGTCCTCGATCAGCAAGGCATATCATCTAAGTCCTTCATGAGCAAAACATGGATTTCTAAAGTCCTCTACATGAGGCATATTAATATTAAAGTCCTTTGCGTGAGGCATGGACATCTAAGACCTCTAATGATGAGGCATTTTATTCAAAGACCTCTAAGCGAGACTCATTATTATTTAAGTCCTCTAAGGATGAGACATAATTTCTCGAAGACCTCCGAGCGAGGCAAATTATTGAAGACCTCTAAAGAGGTGGATTTCTAAAGTCCTCTGAGCGAGGAAAATATTTAAAGTCCTCTACGTGATGCATATAATTATCTAAGCTCTCGAGTGATGAGGCAAGATATCTGAAGACCTCTATCAGGAAGTGGGGGGCTTCGCGAGTTTATAAAGTCCTCCTCTATCAGCGAGGCAAATTCTTTAAGGCCTCTCGATGAGATATAATTTTGTCTAAGACCTTCCTCAATAAGGCACAATTATTCAAAGACATTAAAGGAAGAATAATCATAAAGATATCTGAACGATACGAAGATTTGAAGCTATTAGGAATCTATAAGTCCACATATAGTGGCATTGAAGACTTAAAGACCTAAAGACTGGAAGACTTGAAGATTTGAAGACTTAAAGCTACATGGAATCTGTAAGTCCACACTATAATGTGGCATCGAAGACCATAAGACCACACTATGATGTGGCAATAATACAACTCGCCTCTTTGTCTAGGCATCAAGCTATCATCATATTAAGCTCTTCAGTTCGCCTCTCTATTTAGGCACCCAGCTGCCTACAGACCAAACTCTTACACTCGCCTCTCCATCTACGCATCCAGTTGCCTTCATACTGAGCTCCTGCGCTCACCTATTCATTCAAACATCTAACAACTGTCATGTCAAGCTCACCAAATGCAATCAAATTGGCAACAGTACAAATGAATCACAAGCAACGAAAGAATGTATCTACTCTCTTAACCCGCTCTTTAGTAGTCTCGATTAGATTAGGAAGTGGAGGGTTCTAATACGGACAAAAAATGACCTACTTGGACTCTAGGACACGTGCCCATAGGAATCCCTATTCTCCCCTATATAAAAATAACCTTCATATGACTTTTATTTATTCAATACATTCTCTCACTACTCTCTCTCTAACTTGGGCGTCAGAGCCTCCTCACCGGGACAGCTCCGGGGAGCTCCTAACCTCTCTCTCTCTTGTTTATAGGTCCTACCCTCTACTGAACCTCTCATCTAAGCTACCAAATAAAATTTATTCTTATCAGAAACATTGATGGCTTCATCAGAAAGGAAGACAATAATAGCTAAGATAAGTAGGCCGCACAAAAGGATGCAAGGAAGAATATAAATTCTTCTTAAATTCACGGAAGGTTACAATTGTCATTCCTTGGATCTAAGCGTGAGGATAACTTGGCATTGCAATCAAAGTTCTGAATAATGGTATATAGTTGCAGTGTCACTATATTTAACTGTATTATAATATATTGGAAGGACTACTGTAAATTTTCTAAATATAAGTAAACCAACTCAAATTCATAGTTTAAATATACAAAAAGCAATACTCTTATGATTGAATGATTGAATAATTGATAACATAGGTAACAATCATTTAATAGGAAATCACATTGTCGATAATTGATTACTAATTCCTTAATCTACTACCTATATAAAGAACACCAAGGGTGACACTTGGTGTAACAAAAATATTCTCACTAGCTCTACTGAAATACGTAATAACTTGCTAATATGGTCACCTTCTTGTTGAAGTCAATTCAAGCATGTTAAAAATTTATTGACATTAAACTTTTTGTATTTTCATACTATTATTCTCAGGATTATCTCTTTTCTCTTTTTGTCTAATTGCAGCAATGATTTCTCTTTCGGTGAAAGCATACATACATTTTAGACTTTTAATTTAGATTTTGCATATTTCCAACACTATATAGATAAGTATAATAGTTTTTTGAAATTATATTTATCTCTTTTCAATGTATCAAAATATGCTCTATTAATTAATTATATTAAAATATTATATTATTTATTTCTATACCCCTTAATTAAGTCAAAATAATTTTTTTTTGTGATTACATCTCTATTAAGTTATAACCTTCTCATAGGAATAAAATTAATTTGATCCTATCAATATGATAGTATGATTGTAAAGAGGTTTTAATGTATATTGTCATGTAACTTTTTTTTTTTTTTTACCATATTTATCTATTTATTATACTTAAAATGATAGTTACCGCTTATCCAATAACATTATTGATATCAAAGTTTTTAAAACATTTACAATGAAATTTATTATATAAATTATTCATTATCCATTACCAATATAAATAGAGTCCTAGGTGACACTTTGAGTGATTGTTAAATATAATTTTTACTATGCAAAAAGATTCATGTGACATCCTATGACACAATTTAGCTCATTCTATATTTTATTTAATTTTTTACCATTTCTCTACAAGTTTTTTTTTTTTTTTTTTAATTTATTACTAACCATCCTCAGTCCAAATATCTTTAATTAACCTTATAAAATGCTAACAGTGAAAATATTCTATATTGACTCTAATCAACATAATTAAATCAAACAAAATTTTGTCATTTTATAAATTAAAAGGTTAAATTAAGAATTAGAAAACACAATACCACATATTGGGTTTAATATTTCTATCTGTTATCTTCAGATTTCTACAAATTTAAATAAATATAGTTTGATACTATAACAAAATAAATAGTGCAATTAGCTTGAAATTAATTATGAATATGGTAATATATTTATTATTATTAAAGCATATATGCTCCTAGTCTCCTACTTTAATTAAAATTTATCAATAACAGATGCAATAAGAAAATTATATATAAAAAATATAAAGTTTCTTTTTACCTAATATAGACTTTCACTTTTTCTTTCTTAAATCCAAACACTTGAATAATTTATTTCTTAAAACATCAATTGTTTAATCATTTGCTTGCTAAAAATATCTCAAGAAACAAAACAGTTTTAGTAAAATAAAAATTATTATTTTGATTTATAAAAAGATTAAAAGGTCAAATCTTATAAAAATAAAATAAAATTGGCAACAAAATTTTATTTTAGCTTCAATTTAATTAAATAAATATCTACATAAATAATGTATTACAAATTTAAGAGCTAATTATTAAAACTACTAGAGTTTTTCTTTAATACATACTTTGGTTCATGTTTGTAATACCCCGAATTTTTATTTATTATTATTGGGTATTTATTTTTGTAAAGTAAATTAATTAGTTTATTTATTTATTTAATTATGTGATTATTTAAAAAGTTAAATTAATTTAAATTATTTTTAGATTTAAATTATTATTATTATTATTATTATTATTATTATTATTATTATTATATGAAGATAAGGGAAAAAAAACAAAGGAAAGAAAAAAAAAAGAAAAGAAAGAAGACAGAACCGAGAGAGAGAGAGAGAAACGAAAATCAGCCTAAATCGCCGTCATCCGGTCGTCAAAAAGTAACACGCGCTGGACCACCAGAAAGAGGAGGCCGAGACGCTTCCAACGCCACTAGCCCGGTCGCCATCTGCCGCCTATCGCCGACGCACACGCCGCCGAAGCGATCACCGGCCAGCAGACTTCCGACCACCGTTTCGTCGATTTTTCTTCCGCTGTTTCCAACGACTCTTGTACCGTTGGATTCGTTATCTCGTAAGCTTTGATTCGGTATCTCATTTGTGAATTATGGTGAACGTTTGAATTTTCACCTAATTACAGTGTAATTTCGGATATGCCGACGCATTTTTTCGGCAATCCGTCGGTGAGAAAATTAAGTGGTGCATATTTTCGGTATCCACGCTTCGATACGAATTTATTGACACTAATTTCGCCTCTATCCGACACCGTCAATATTTTCCGATAACTTTTCCGGCGACTCTCCGATGAGTGCGCCCAATAGTACGGAATTTATCCCTGATGATTAATTTAGTATCAGAATGATTTATTTCAGCGTGTCGGAATTGTTATGAATTTAGATAGTTAATTATAACTAAAATTTCATTCCTAATAATTTGTTATATGTTATTTTCTAAATCGTCCAGGACCGTCATCAGCAGCTCCAGGTTCTAGTCAGTGATCGACTTTTGATTCTCGACATCTGTGTAGTAAGTGATTCTAATATACTTTCCTGCCTTCCATGCATCTACATTTATTGAATGAATTTATATTATATAATTATGCACTATAAGTTATTATTGAGCATTCTGGCACATGTATGTGAATGATTTATTAATTATGTGTTGCATAATTATTGTGGATGCTGAATGGTATTGGGATGACACATGAGTCACTAAAAATGTGAATATGATATATGATGGATGAGTTTTGACTGGTGTATGACAGCTCAGGAGCTTGCTCATCACTCGCTACTGCCAGTCGGGTCGCTACATGGCTTCGGCCAGGGACAGCTGGTACCCTATGTATTGGATATTATGAGTACTTTTTAGTTGGACACAGAGAGCCAAGGTGGGAGTCAGCTCCCCGTATTTGATGATAGTATGATTCCTGTGGACTGATTCCCATCCTTGTATGAGATTATATGATAAATTATGTTTGTGACATATTGCATGAGCATTAATGATAGAATGGCATTAGGATACCAGGTTGATATATTGGTTGGTATCACTCACTGAGCTGAGGCGTTCATTCCTGTCTCACTACTTTTTTTCAGGTTGCAGGATGAGTTACTACTGTTGAGTTTCCCTGCCATCTCCTCCGGCAGTGAATTTTGTAAATAAATGTTGTTGTGTGTAATAATAAATTATAGAATATCCGCAATTACAATAGACCTAGTTTGTATCTATATTACTGTATAATTATGTGTGATGTCAGTGCTATGTTGATAAGATAATTTGCTGACTTATAAGATAGTCTGCTGAACAGGAACCTGATGAGATATGAATAATTGATATGCTATAATGTTGATACAGGTTCTGTTAGCAGGTGGACCCTTAGCCCCTGAGATATGATCATGTGATATATTCTTTGATAATATGATATGTTCCTTGATAGTATGATATGTCAGGCTGACTACGGGTTCTGAAAGCCTTAAGTTTTTCCGTACTCTAGTACCGATTACGTGCCTGTGAAGTCGGGTCGTGACAATGTTGTTTTAAATTTACTAATTTTAATACCTACAATACCATCAGCCAAAAGTACAAAACTTTAAGGGCTAAACTTTTATAATATAATAATTTAGGACCTAAAGTGTAATTTAGTTTTAAAATTTTAGGCATTGAAGTGTGGTCAAATTAAAAATGTTAGAAACTAATGTTTGATGAATAATTTATATATAATTTTATAATCATGAATAAAAGTATTAAGCCATAAAATCTCAACAACAAAAATTGTTAATTATGAAACAGTGAGAGCCAAAATGTATATTAAAGCAAATCTCATAATTTTTTTTTAATTAATCCAAAATTTAATAGGGTGATTTATTTTGAATTAATAAATAAATGTTTCTTATAATAATTTTATATATTTTTTATTCTAAATCTTAATGAATTTCATATAGTTATATTTAAAAGAAGAATGGTTACAATCCATCTAGGAATATTATAATTTCATAATTCTCTATATTCCACAATTTTATTTTTTAATATTGACTTAACAAATTATTCATTCATATAATTCTAGTATAATTTTTATTTACAAACAAATCATTAATAAAATTTAACATTATTAAATTTATAATTCTTTAAAAATAAAGTTGGACCTCGCGTGTAAGCACATAGAGGTTCAACTAGTACAAAAAAGAACGTATTAATTCTATATTACAAAAAAGAGCTTAAATGTTAAAATTAGAAATATAATTCTAAAATAATTGTTTGAAACATAATTTGTGGGACTTATTTTAGCTCTTTTTAGAAAAATAATTCTAAAATAATTGGAGCTCTTTTATTTTAAAAAATAAAAGGTGTGATTTAGCTAGGAATGTAAATAAACCGAGCCGTTCGCGAGGGCTCATGTTTGGTTTGATAAAAGCTCATTTGTGTTTGGTTCTTTTTATAAACGAGTCAAGCTTGAACCTTATTTTAAAGCTCGATAAATAAACGAATTGAATTTGAGCAAAGTTAAGCTCGGCTCGATTATAAACTTATGAACATGCTCGCGAACAACTCGATTAATAGGCTCGTGAACAACTTGATTATTATCATTATTATTAACTTAATAATTTTTGCACTCCAAAAAATATTTTTTAATATTCCTATAAACTTTTTGGTAATTCAATTTGACTAATATATATATATATATATACCAATGATTAACATAATCTAATATTTCTTTATTATACAATCTAATATTCTAATTTTTAAAAATATTTTTTTTATTAATTAATATCTTTGTAACACATGTAATGCTCAATTTTATAATTGATTTTTTTTTCACTAATTAGATGTTTTTGTTTTTATGTTAGTTTTAAGTATTTTTGTTATAGTTATTTTATTAAAAATAAATATTTAGGAAGTTGAGTATTTTAATAAATTATAAACGAATCAAACTCGAGCTCAAGTTTAGCTCAATTATAATTTATTGACGAGTTGAGCTCGAGCTCGAATTTGAAAAAAAAAATATTGAACCAAGCCTGAACAAGCTAATGCTCGACTTGACTCAATTGCAACCCTAGACTTAGCCTAAAATGAACTTTACAAGAAGGCCCACTAGCAAGGTTTTGTGAAGAGGCCCAAACAAGAGTCGTCAGTTTTTGAAAGGAGAGTTAAAAAGAAAAAGAGAAAGAAATGGCACTAGCCACGGTTCTAAATCAGACCGAAATTGAAACTGGACCTGTTCAATATTTTATGAAATCAAAACCAGACCCTAAATGGACGGTTTGATTTCGATTCTGATTTTGAACTAAACCTAAACCATTTTTTAATTTTTTTTTACAAAAATTGCTCTTTGTCTTTGGATGGAGGTTTGAACCGGAACCAAACCGTAGATTCTGATTCATGTTCAAGGTTTCATGAAACTTGAACCGGACCATAAATAGTTATAGGCTGGGACCGGACCGAAACTGTAACTATGGTTCTGATTCCAATATGATTTTTGGCCGATTCATTCCGATTCCAAATTGGTCCGTGGCTAGGGCTAGAAACAAGACTAAAAGAAAGACAACATTGGTAAACTCGTGTTTTGGGTGATTTGTTATTAAAACTATTTTTAATTAATTTTCATACATCGTAAAAAATAAGAATGTATAAATATTATTTTAAACAAAGATATCTAAATATAAAATTATTGTATACTTTATATAAATAATAATAATTATTATTATTATAATTGATTTCTAAACTGGTCTCCCTTCAATGTTTTTATCAATATATATTAATATAAAAATTTAAATTATCAATTACAATACTCAATGAAAAAGGAAAGGTTATAGAAAAATATAAATTAAACAATTAAACTGTATTAAAAATAATATTTTATCATACTTATTTATTTATTTTTTATAGTGTTAATTTCTATTTTTTTCTCATTTAAATTGCTCAAGTAAGGTTATTATATGAAAAAAATAATTTAAAAAAAAACTCTTAAACTTACATATTAAATACTTTATTAATTACCTCATATTTATTTTTAATCATTTTAAATACATAAAAAAATTCAAAAATTTATAAAAAAAAATGAATGGAATAGTAAGCATACAAAGAGTCTCACTTTCTCTAAATTTTAGCCTTAATATATAGTATATAGATTACAATAGATTATCTCATTATGAAATTTTCTTCAAAATTATGAGATGTCAATTAAAATTTCATTGAGATGACTTCGCTTTTATTAATTATTAACTCTCTCTCTCTCTCTTTTTTATTTGCTATCATCCTGATCGGATCTAGATCAAACAGTATGATTGGGGTTGAATCTCCTATATTGGGCCTTGATGTAGTGACCCTGTAAAGATATAAATACAGTCAAGAGGGCCAGGTCTTTTGTCTGACAAAGAACCTCTGACGATTAAGTCAATAAAGGGTTAGCCAGTTGTTGAAGGAGAAGAAGATTTTCCCTCTCAGGCAAGGTAGCTAGAGAGCTTTTAGTGAGAGAAAAGAGATGAGAGAGATGTAGAATTCAAGCTACATATCTCAAAGGTTGATCCTTCCCTTTTATATGTCTTTGCGTGTTAGGTACGGATGGCAGTTGAGGAGAGAGAATGTCTCCTAATAGGTGTGGTTGGTGCATAAGTCCTAGAGGCTAGGGTTTGGACATGTCTCTTATTAAGTAGCATGTGGTTGGTGGTGTCAAGGAGCAAGGGTGTGTTGCCTGAACACCACTTTCCTCTGACATAAGCAGGCTGACGTTTGTACCTCATAACATCAACTACAGTTGAGAAACTTGTTGGGCAAGCTTCTTTATTATAAGGAAGGGCAAAGCACTTTGGGGAAGGGCGAAGCAGTGGCTTCATCTCTTTTGGAGGTTGAGGAGTTGATCCCTTAGGCTTACCTTAATGGGCCTTCTCTTAGGCCTGAATCCTTTTGTGATGGATGAGAAGCTTGGTCAAAGTGGGCCTTGGTTGCCTTTGGGCCCATTATCTTATTGGCTATTTTTGTCCCTCATTAGAGGCCCCCTGTTTCATTGAGGCGAAGGTCGAAGATGAAGCCTCAGTGGAAACATTTCATCTTTTGTTCAGCTTTGCCCAAAGGCATATCTTTACCCTGTTTGTAGTTGGCTTCATCTAGACGAAGTGGCATAGTTGGTAGGATGGCTTTACCCAGTCGAAGTGACTTGATTGGTGGGCTATCTTCGCCTAAAAGCTTCACGTGGGGTAGGTCAATCATCTTAGACTCATTTAATGCACATTTCAGTTGATGGAGTCATGCAATTAATGCATGTCTCTTCAAGCGCAGGCGTGACTATGTGGCACTGTACTGGTGCGATTTTCAAGGGAATTTCAAATGATAACCGCCTTTTTGTTTTCCCTCATTATTATATGGCAATTATTGAGGGGTCTTCTTCTCTATATATACCTCTCAATTCTTCACTTCATAGCTCCTATTTGCCTTCTTGTGAATTTTAGATTTCTTCTTCTTTTTCTGCTTTCTCTCTCAATGGCACCCAAGAATGATACTTACCTGAGGAGAGACAAGGTTAGTGTTGCATAGTAATAGGAGATCCTCAACCAAGTATAGAGAGATATTGAGCCTCCTAGCAGAACGAACGAGTTTGCTATTTTCAGTGAGAATCTGGATTATAATGATCAGTTCGTGTTTCGCCTGGCCCAACCTCATGAGAGGGTTTACTCAGGTAGCCCCGATGCAGTCCTTCCCAAAGATCTTGGTCACTACATAATATTTTATCACCAACTAGAGGCTGGTCTTCTCTTTCCTCCTACTTGATTCATGGTGGAGTGCTTCAATTATTTCTAAGTTAACCCCATGATGTTAACTCCCAATTCTATTAGGGATTTCAACTGCTTTGAAGTGTTGTGTTTCACTTATGACATCCGTCCTACCGCTAGACTCTTTCAATGTTTCTTCAGGCTTTGTAGCGCCCAAGGGTCCTCAGGTGTATACATGACTTCGGCGAGGCCTCTTTAGGGCCTTTTTATAGGCAAAGACAAGAAGTTGAGGGACTGGAAGAGGAAATTTGGCTTAATTGAGATCACTGGCATTCGGGGTCGTAAATTAAAGGACTTCAACTTTCCTAGTCATATTCTACTGCCAGTCGAAGGCCTTGGAGACTGGCCTGAGAACTTGACTGATGTCAAGAGGCAAGACCTGAGAACTCTCGTTCATGAGAGACATATATATAATGCAGAAAAGTTGGGGTCCGCCATTTATTTAAGGGATGCTGATGGAAACCCTACATCTAGGATCTGCCTGATGGATATCCAAGGTATATCTCTGTCTCTAAGTCTTCGCTAGCATGTCTTTAGGTCGAAGTTGATGATGTTTGTGCCTTATTATTTATCTTCGTTCATTTGCTTTTTGCAGTGAAGGCAAAGAATCTTGAGCATTACCAAGATATCCTAAAGGTGACTGTTGAAGTATCTCCCAGGGCTTATATTCCTGCCGCTGAGCTTCCCATTCTGGACCCTTCCACAAGAAGATTGAGGGTGCGAGTCGAAGTTGATTTTAGTCCTCAGCCTGCTAAAGGTTTTGGTAAACAGTTGAAGTAACCTCAAGCGGGACAGACCCAGACAGAGTGGCCTTAAGTAGAGGTGGAGGTTCCTAGCATGTGGAGGAGATTTGTCAAGGCCTCTGATTCTACTGTTCCTATTATTGGAAGGATCGTTGTATCTCGCCCTGCTGCTCCTCGTGGGAGAATTTTCATCCCTGGGGAGAATGTTCCACCTCATTCTCCTGGTAAATGTAAGGGAGTTGTGGAGCCTATTCGGAAGGAGTTGAAGAAGAAAAGGCCTCCGCCCCACAAATATATTAGAAGCCTTCACCCACAGCTCTAAAGCTGCTGAAAAGCTGGTGGATTTGGAGAAGCAGCTGGAGGACATAACTGACGATGCAGCTTTCAATGCCAAATTAGCTTCACTGGTTAAGGAACTGGAGTGGCTAAAGCTTGCGACAGGTATAAATGATTATCCTACTTTTCTTCCACTTTTTTCACCCTTGGAGTTAGGGCCTAGTGGTCGACCTGATCCTCAAATACCTAGGAGTACCAGATTGAGGTGGTCGAAAAGTGTCGAGGCTGGAAGGCCCCCCCATTGCTTAAGGAAAGGCTGCTTAGGAGAAGTATGCGGCAAAGATGATTTCTTTGTCTGATTTGGCCACACTCCGTATACTCTATCTTTCTCCTGATAAGGCTTCGATAAAAGAGAAGCAGCTAGCCTTAAAAGGCAATTTGCTTTATCTATTGTCTTGGCAAAGTATTTTTCTTGTGTTCTGAGTTTAACATTTCTTTTATATTTTTGCAATTCTTGTTGAGTCAGTTGCTGCTTCGACTCCATTGGAACCTTTTGTAATACAACCATTTTCTTCTTCGGAACTTGTGGTCGAGCCAACCCCAATTTCTGAGCTTAGTTTTGGGGCTCAGGCTACAGCAGCGAAGACAACTCCTTCTCCCACCAAACCTCCTAAAAAGAAACTGACTATAAAGGAGTTTTTGGCTGGGAGAAAGAAGAGGGCAACTTCGCCGACTCCATCTCCACCTCAAAGGAGCATCTCAATGACTGAAGGTTCTGCTATTCCTCTGGCAGTTACGAAGGATGCTTCGTTTCCAGGAATCCCACAGCCAATAGATCTAGCTTCAATTACAGTGACTTTTGAGACTTCAGCGAAAAGGCAAAGAATTAAAGAGTAAGCTAGCGTTGTCGAAAAGAATCTTCCTATACTGAGGAGAGCGAAGGCTCAACTAAGAATGACCTTCCCTCTTATGAGAATATATTGAAGTCCTCAGCGTCATTATTGGCCATTATGGCAGTGCCTTTGACCTTTCTTTGCCCTGCTTTTACTCTTCTGCTAAAGTCCACTGCAGATACCCTGGAGAAGCAGGAGAAGATGCTTGAAGAGGTAAGTTTTCTTTCAATCTTCTTCTTTGATCTGTACCTCTTTTTACCCTATTGATCAGGTTTTTCTCTTTTGTTTTTTTATGGTGCAAGCAGCTTCAAACTCTAGGAAGTTTCGCACTCAGCTGGGTCTTCTTGAAGACCACTATGATGTTGCGAGGAAAGCAACAGAGGACAGGCGGGAGGCCTTTCTGAAGTTAGAGGCCAATTTATACACTGTCAGGTCAGCATTAGAGGAGGAGAAGCAAAAGAGTGCTTCGCTGGAGAATGAGAGAGTTGATGTGGAGGTTCAATTAAAGGCGAATAGTGAAGCTAGCCAAAAGGTTGAAGCCAAAGCTAAAGCTCTTTGATCTACACTGGGTGAGTGTGACTTGGCCTTAGCTAATAAAGATAAGGTGATTGCTAAGAAGGACAAGTCCGCTCTTGAGCTTAATGCCAAGTTAGAGGAGTTGAAGAAGCAAAATGAAGAGTTTGCTAAGGAAGTGGAGGAACTTCCTGCCCTTCGCTAGGTACTTGAAAAAGTCCAGCGTGAGCTCCAAGTATCTGGATATGCTTATGAGTAGGCTCTGAAGAGGGTCAAAGCTATCGATGAGTGGCAAAGGCAGGATGAGAAAGCTAGGAAGAAGGTAATCCGAGACTTCTTAGACTCTGAGAGCTTCGACAAGGTCATCACCTATCACTCCTATAAGGTTGCTGCTCAATATTATAATAACGATTTGCATGATGCAGCGGCCTTCTTCCCAGGTGTCTTGCAAGAGGTTCCTGAGATGAAGATTGATGTGGAGCCTCTTGTCCCTAACTTCTCCGAGTTTAAGAAAGCTTCTGACAAAGGAGAAGGAGATGTGCCTAAGCCAGAAGACTTCCCAACTTGGGAAAAGGAAATAGTTGAGCCATCTTCTCCTTTTTCATAGTTGGAAGGGGATGATGAGCTTAATGACGATCCTGGTGATATTGGCGAAGCTTAGATGGTCGAGCCTCTTTCTGTCGTTCCTCCTTCCAATGATCCTTCTTCTTCAGTTAAGCCAAACGCTTTGACAGCTCTTGTTCCTTTTGCTCTAGATCCTCCAGCGGACCAATAGTTGCAATTTCTTTTCTTCCTTTTTTTTTTTATACATGTAATGAAATACAAATTTTGTACTAATTTTACATGAAATAAAGTACTAATCATTCTTTCCAATTTTGCAATTGTTTTTGATTAATTTTGTTACTTTTGGTTGAATGGATGTTTCATTTTTGTTAGCTTTCACACCTTCTGCATTTGTGTTTGCTTGATTGTTTATGTAGATTCCCCCCATCATTAAACATGAGAGAGTCTTTCCTTGGACAATTCGCATTGACTCCTTAGAAGTCTTCGCTTATCTAGCATTTTTTGATATTCATCATTAATTAGAACTTCACCTGGACTTGTTCGCCTTTTGGGTCTTAGCCTGGGCACTTTGTCATTTGGGTGAAGCATCATTTCCTTTCTTAGGAAGTTGTTTTCATTTCTTTTCCTAGAGTCTCACTAGGTCTTTTCGCCTAGATTCACCAGGGCTCTTACTTCCTTCATTAGAAAGACCATCTTGTTTTGACGAGGTACATTTTGCCTAAAATCTAGGTCTTTTTGCTTAGATTCATTAGGGCTCTTACTTCTCTCTGCAGGAAGCCCATCTCGCGATTGCGAGGTATTTCGCCTAGAATCTCTCTAGGTCTTTTTGTTCTCTCTTATAGAGAGCTTCACTTATTGGGATTTAGCCTAGACTACTCGTCACAATTGGTTTGTTGCCTCTACTTTCCTCTTTTGAACTTGTCCCAATGAATTCTTCGTTTTATCAATTTGGAAGTCATTCCTTTGGAGCTTTGCGATTATGCAATTTCCAAGTTGTCATTCATACATTCATCTTCAGGTGTTGAATGTTCCAAATGTGGGGAACTTTATCACCTTTCGTAGTTACAAGTTTATATGTCCTGGACCTATGAATTTTTGCACTCTGAATGGTCATTTCCATGTTGGTGCTAGCTTGCATGTGCCTTCGCGCTTCCCATGGCCTCAAGAAATCTTATGACCAAATCTCCTTCAATGAACACCCGACTTTTGACTTTTCTATTAAAATAATTGGCAGCCTGTTGTTTATAAGCTGCCACTCGGATGCTAGCTATATCTCTGAGCTCTTCGAGGAGATCCAGGTCTATTCTCCTGGCTTGGCCATTCTCTTCGTCTCCGCAGTAGTTGGCTCTGCCACTGGGTAGGCCTATATCAACAGGGATTATAGCTTTCGTGCCATAGGTCAAGGTGAAAGGTGTTTCTCCAGTTGGCTTTCTTGGAGTTGTTCTGTATGCCTACAATACATGGTGTAGTTCGTCTGGCCAACTTCGGCCATATCCATCCAATCTTCGCTTCAGCCCTTGCAGGATCGTTAGTTTAGTTACTTTTGTTCAACCATTTGTCTGTGGATGGGCAATAGATGAGAAGTTTTGCCTAATGTAGATCCCTAAATAGAAAGTTTGTACTTTGGCATTATCGAACTACTTCCCGTTATCACTGATAAGCTGGTATGGAACGCCGAACCTGCAAATTTCTCTATAAAAAGTTAATAACCTTGTCAGTAATGATGGTGGCCAGTGGTTCTGCTTCGATCCATTTGGTAAAATATTCCATTGCCACCAGGAGAAACTTCCTCTGCCCCGAAGCCATGGGAAAAGGTCCCGTTATATCCATCCCCCACTTTGCGAAAGGCTAAAGACTTAAGATGGGCATTTGATCTATTGCTGGAACATGTTTGCCATGATCAAATTTCTAGCATGCGAGGCATTTTCTGACAAAAGCCATGGCTTCTCTCTTCATTTTGGGCCAATAGTATCCTTACCTAATCACCTTCGCTGCCAACATCTTTCCCTTAATGTGCATTCCATATGAGCCCTCATGGATTTCCTTCAATGCTTCATCTTATTGGCTTCTTTCACATCCTCAAGCAATTCACCCTTCTCCAGATATGTCTTGATTGGATCTAGCCAATATGGTTCTTCGTCAATCTCTATTACCTCAGCTTCTTCTTGAGTGCTTAGGAAAGTCAGAGTTCCCATGAATATTCTTTGAGGGAGTTCGACTAAATGGGCAACTGCTAGTTTGCTGAGGCTGTCAGATCTACAATTTTCTCCCATTGGGATCTTCTGAAACTGCAACTTCACCCCTCTATCTTTCATCTTTTGAATTATAGCTTTTGTCTTCTGCAGCTACTTGTCTATGTTCACCTCTTTGGCTTCAAACTCCCCTTTTATTTATCCCACCACCAGCTAGGAATCACTGTATACTGTCAACTTTTCTAAGCGAAGGCACTCTGAAAACAATAATCCTTGGATCATTGCCTCATATTTAGCAAATTATTAGTGGCTTCAAAATCTATCCCTAAGGCGTATTCCAATAAGAAACCTTGGGCACTTTTCAGTACAATGCCTACGCCACTACCTTCTTTGCTGCTCACCTCATCTACAAATAATTCCCAGCTAAGTTCAAATTTTGGTGGTGGTTGCTTCGCTTCAGATGTCTTCTCAGGATTCTCTTCTTCAGGTTTTTATTCAAGGTCGAAGGAACATTCAGAGATAAAATATGCCAATACTTGGGCTTTAATTGCTAATATTAATCTGTATTACAACCCATGTTGCCCAAGATCTACTGACCAACAAAGCATTCTCTCAGATGTCTCTGGTCCGTGTAACACTCTCTGCAAAGGTTGGTCTATTACCACTATCCCCTGGTGAGCTTGCAAGTATACTTTGTACTTCCTGGCGGAGAGGAATAAGACATATGCCAGCTTTTTTATTGGCAGATAATTCAGCTCTGCCCCTTGAAAGACTTTACTGAAGTAGTAGATAGACTTTTGAACTAATCATTCTTCCCTGATTGATAATGAATTGATTGCATGGTTCGAAGCAAACAAGTAGATCAAGACTTCTTCGCCTGGCAGGGGTTTACTTAGAATTTGCTCCGAACTCATAAAGGCTTTCAACTCTTCAAAGATTTGGGATTTTCTCAACTTCTTGAAGAAAGGAAGATATTTCTCAACTGACTTGGACATGAACCTGTTTAGTGCGGCTATTCGCCCTGTCAATCTCTGCACTTCTTTGACATTCCTTAGTGCTGCCATATTCAAGATAACTTTCACCTTGTTTGGATTCAGCTCTATTCCTTTCTTGCTCACCATATAATTAAGAAACTTGGCTCCTTAAATAAAAAAGGTGCACTTCTCAGGATTGAGTTTCATCCCATACTCGTTCATCACCCTTAGTACTTTGGCCAAATGTTAGAGGTGGTCTTCGAAGCTCTTGCTCTTCACTATCATATCATCTACATATGCCTCAAGGTTCTTGCCCAACTTCTCTTTGAACATCTTATTCACAAGGCGTTAATATATAGTTCCAATATTTTTTAGGCTGAAAGGCATTGATATGTAGTAGTAGATACCCTTCTTTATTATGAATGAGGTCTTCTCCTCATCTTCTAGATGCATTTTGATTTGATGGTACCCCTGCTTCGCATCAAGGGAAGATAAATACCTATACTCAGTTGTCGAGTCTAACAATTTATCTATCATGGGTAAAGGGAAGGAATCCTTGGGACATGCTTTATTCAAGTTTGTGAAGTCCGCACACTTTTTGTAGATTCCATTCGCCTTTTTGACAAGCACCACAATCGCTAGCCAATCTGGATATTGGACTTCCCTTATAAATCCTGCCTTCATCAGCTTATCCACCTCCTACTCAATCACTGTCTGTTGCTCTAGGCCGAAGCACCTCTTCTTTTGTTTGCTTAGTCTGTAAGTAGGATCTATGTTCAGCTGGTGAGTCATCACCTTAGGGCTTACTCCCCCCATCTCTGCCAAAGACCAGGCAAAACTGGAGACATTTTCCTTCAAGAATTGATGGACTTGTATTTTTTGATCTTTTTCTAAAGAGGAATTAATCAACAGAAACTTTTATGGCTCTTCTTCTCTGACTAGAAATCTTTCTAGCTTTTCAACTAGTTCGGTTCGCTATTTTGGAATGTAGGTAGCTGCTTCAACAAATGCTACCTCTTCGACCTATACTATAGCCAAACCCCTCTTTGTTTTCTTCCTGTCCTGCTTGGATTCACTTTAGTCTTGTGTCCTATACACACAGAACTCACCTCCTCCTGGCTTGGAAACCGTCATCCTTAAATATCTTATGTTGGTGGAGGCATCGAGCTTATATAATAGTGGTCTACCAGGCAGGGCGTTATAGGCCAGTTGTACCTTTATTACCATAAATGTGGCCATTATTGTCACGCTGTCAGGAGCAATTTCAATGGTGAATGGGAGCTTCGCCACTCCTGCATATGGGATTTCTATTCCATATAAGATGTGAACTGGGTTCCCTAGTTCTTCCAAGTCACTTTCCTTAAATCCCATTTTTGTATAAGCATAAGCAGTTAATAGGTTGACTGAGCTTCCCTCATCGACCAAGATTATTTTCACCACATAGTTAGCAATAACAGCCTGAATGATCAGGGGATATGCATGCAGAGTGCGAAGGCTACTTCCATATGGTTTCTCTGTTCTGACCTCGATCTGCTGCAATATACATATTCAGGCTTTTCCCTTCTTCTTGCTAAGGCCTTCGCCTTGTTGTTGCTTACCGTCATTTCATCTAGCCCCCCAGTGATGCAGTGAATGACTCATGCTGAGCCATCATTCACTATTTTCTTTCCTTTATCTCCACTGGACCCTACCTTATCTTCACCATTTCTTCTCACAAACTTTCCCAAGTAGCCTTAATTGATTAGCCTCTCTATTTCTTACGTTAGCTATCTGCAATCATTCCTATTATATCCGTGGGCGTAATGGAAGAGGTAATATTTGTTCTTGTCTCTTCTATCCGGTGGAGCAAGCATGGGCCTGGGGTGAGCTCAAATGTTTTGGTCTTTGAACGTAGCAAACACCTCTGTTGGACTTGTGTTCAAATGTGTAAGCTTGCTCATTTCAAAGCTAGGCGATGCTCTGCTTCCTTAACCTCAGCCATCATTCCACCTTTCGAATTGCTTTTTTTCCTCTTTCTTTGTCTCCTTCTTTGGCTTCGCTTCCTCTTTGTGGACTATTTTTGTCTTCCTCTGCTTTGAGAACTGACTACATGCAAATGCATCATCCTGTCGGATATATTTCTGGGCAATGCCTATTGCATCTTCCAAAGTGAGGGTCCATGTCTGCTTAATGCCTTGAAGTACTCAGTATAAGAAGTCTCATTTTGTAAGGCTTCAACTACTCTTGCCTGGTTGAGTTGAGTGACCTTCAACGCTTCTCTGTTGAAACGAGCCATATAGTCCCTCAAGGACTCATTTTCTTTATGCGTCATTGATTCCAGGTACTAGGTCCTTCTCTCTACTGGAATGCTTGAAGCGAAGTAGTGCATGAAAGTTGTAGCTAGCTGGCCAAAAGAGTTAATACTCCCTTCTTCCAATGAGTCAAACCATATAGTTGCCACCCCCTCAAATGAGCTTCTGAAAGCTCAGCATAGTGCTTCATCACTCATGACTTAAAGTTTAACGACATGTTTGTAATCCATGACGTAGATCCTTGGGTCTGCTTCGCCATTATACTTTCTCAACAAGGGTGGTTTGAACTTACAGGGCATGTGATACTCACGAATAGATCTGACAAAAGGTGATTTCAAGGCCAGCTTCAAACTTTTTATCTATCCCTTTTCTGCTTCCATCCTCCTTCAACTCATCCAGAAACTTCTGCAGTATGTCTCTCATCTCAATTTCCTCTTCTTGAATCATTGCCTCATGTCATTTTTTGCCTCCTCAATGCGAAAAAGAACCAAATTCATACTCATCATCCTTATGTCCCCTCTTCTTAGACTGTCTTTCCATATCATTATTCTCCTTTGATCGATCTCCCCTCCTATCGTTCCTCCTACTACTCAGCTCAACATCATCTCTATGATGATGATATGAGCATCGATCCTCCTTGTCACACTCTTTGCCTTCTGCATGAGAACCTCTATCGTGTTTATACACATGTTCCTTCCTTAGGGGAGAAACTTCCATGTCATCCTCCTCATCTATAAGAGGGTCTTCTCTTCCCACTCATACAATTTCTAATCTTACCCTTCCTCCTCATCCTCTAACCACCACTTGGTCTTCCACTGGCTTGGAATCTCTCCCAATTTGGTTTTCAAATTCAGTCATCTCGTTGTCTCCCTTTTGGTGGTTGTTTCAAGGATAATGTTTACGGTCTAACCTGAAGGTGTTTGTTGTTATTGTTGAGCAACCTGGATGGCAAAGGCGAGAGTGTTTATAAGTTGTAGTGCGGGGGTGAGATCATGATTTGAGGTAGTAAGAGGAGCATTATTGGGACCTACAGAGGTCTGTTGAGTAATCAATGTGCTCAGGAATTGTATGGAGGCATTTAGGTCCATGGCTGGAGGGGTTTAAGTGTTTGCAGATGGAGGGGGGGTGATTGTTGAGAGTGTGTAGGGCTTGGAGAGTTACTTCTACTGGAATGAGTCATCTTTTTTGGTAAGGAGTATTATCTTTGCAGGCTATGAGGTATTTTTGGGTTATTTAAAAAGCAAGGAATAGTGTGTTTGGCCAAGAAAGGAAAGCAAGTGTTGCTATCCTCGAAAAGAGAAGAGAATATTCAATATTGAAAAGATATCGGCCAACGATTCCCACAAACGGCGCCATTTTGATCGGATCTAGATCAAACAATATGATTGGGGTTATATCTCTTATATTGGACCTTGATGTAGTGAGCCTGCAAAGATAGAAACACAGTCAAGAGGGCTAGGCCTCTTGCCTAGCAAAGAACCTCCGACGATCAAGTCAATGAAGGGTTAGCTGGTTGTTTCCGGAGAAGGAGATTTTCCCTCTCAAGCAAGGTAGCTAGAGAGCTTTTAGTGAGAGAAAGGAGATGAGAGAGTTGTAGAATTCAAGCTACTTATCTCAAAGGTTGATCATTCCCTTTTGTATTGCTAGAGAGTTTTTAGTGAGAGAAAGGAGATGAGAGAGTTGTAGAATTCAACCTACCTATCTCAAAGGTTGATCCTTCCCTTTTATATGCCTTTGCGTGTTAGGTATGGATGGCAGTTAAGGAGAGAGAATGTCTTCTGATAGGTGTGGTTAGTGCATAGGTCCTAAAGGCTAGGGTCTGGATATCTCTCTTGTCAAGTAGCATGTGGTTGGTGGTGTCAGGGAGCAAAGGCATGTAATACCCCGAGTTTTCATTTATTTTAAAATCTTATTTTACAAGGAAATATAATTATTTAAGATTTAAGATTTTATAAATATATATATTTGAGGAAAATAAAATATTTTTATGAAATGGTTAATTAAAAATTCTTATTTTATAAGAGAATATATTATTTAAATTATATTGTATTTAGTATATTTATATTTAAGTAATATGTATATGATATCCGAAAGAATTATGAAAATTTTCATAATAGATTTTTATTATATTTAAAAAAAGTGTATGTATACATGTTTAAAAGTAATGAAAAATTTTATATATAGATATTTCATGAAATAAAAGAACATTTTATGGAAATAATTGTGAAATTAAATTTTTGTGGTTTGAGTTATTATAAATTTAATTATTTTAAGAATATAGAAAATATTGATTTCAAATTTAAGTTAATTAAATTTTAAAGTTATTATGATTATTATTATTATAAAATAAAATAAAATAAAATAAAAAGGTTTTAGCACATTTTAACCTGCTGCCTGATTGGTCCAAAATGGACCAATCAGTTGTTGGGATGAGAGAGAGAGAGAGAGAGAGGGATTGGTGGGTGTTGATCTACCCACCTCCGGCCACCATCGTGTGACACTACCACCACCACCGTGAAGCCCGACATCCGGTGACTCCAAGTGAAGCAACGGCGACCAGAACCGACCAATTACGGTGGCAAATTCTGATGAAATTGGTTCCATTCTCCTCCTTGTTCAGAGAGCTTTCCATTGATACCCACCTTGCCTCCTGTAACTCACCGAAGAAGGAGATCGAAAAATGGAATACCGAGGCTTTTGAGCCGTTTTCCGATGAGTAACGGCGAATGAAGGACATTTTTTAATTCCTGGCATTAAGACGAGCAAGTTGGTATGTTTTTCGCCTCCATTCACCACCGTTGGCGACGGCGCGTCACCGACCGGTCACCGGCGAGTGGGCCCCATGCGCCGCCGGTGATCCAAAAGCTCCAGTGAGCTACATTTCACACGTACATTGCAATTTCAGAGCTAGTTTGTGGAAATTCGACTCCGGTAAGCTTTATTAATTTATTTTGGTGTTTTAAATGCCCGAAAAATGATTGTTTTGGATGTATTCAGGTTTAAATCAATAATTTGAATTGATTATGAGATCTATAAAGTTGTTTGAGATAAATTAAAATTTATAGGAATTTTATATATTAATTGAAAATAATTTTATGAAAGTAAATTAATTAAATGATATTAGAATTAAATTGGTTTAAGTATAATTTAATATGAAAATGTATATTATTATTGAATTTGAGATTTATATGAATTTCCATAAAATTATTGAGTTGAATTTTATATTACGGAATTTTATGAATTTAATTATATGAGTTTTATATATTATTTTAAATTAAATTTAAATAAATCATTTTATGAAATCATTTTGAATAAATGAAATTAAAGATTTATAAGTTTTATATTATTTTAATTAAATATCAAAAAATAGCTATTTATTTATTTTTTTAATTGTACATAATTGTATATATATATATATTGATTATAATAAATCAAATTGAACTTTTAATGGAATAATATTAATTATGTTATAATTGAATTTAATTAAAGCATTTCTATGAATATTATTATAAATAATTAATAAATGTGAAATATTAATTTACAAAAATTATGAATTTATTTATGTATTATGAGTTTATATTTTACATAAGTTTTAAGTTAATTAAAAATTGATTGAGTGGATTCCTTCTTTGAAAATGAAGATGTAATGACATTTTATGATTATGTATATATATAATTGGAATAGTTGAGATGATTATGATGTTTGCTGAGTTTGGAGACTTAGGAGGGGGTTATTGAGTTGAAATCGATTGATGTGAGTTGTGAATGATTTTTAGAAGTGTTTATTTATTTTGTTTCAGTAGGGTAATGTCCTAATTATAGAGAGGTGTTGCCAAAATTTCGACAGAATCCTTATAAGTCATTAAGTATCATTTTAAAGGTTAAAATTGGAGTTGTTTGTATTCTAATGTACTTTATTTATTGTTCAGTTTATGTGTTTCAAACGTCCTCCTATCTGCCAGATGTTATAATCCGAGAGGAGATCTAGTTGGGTTTTCCGTCAAGTTTGTGAGCGATACTTTCTAATATGTTTTCCTTCATATCATACATTGATGTAATGTATATTATATATGTGTATAATTATGCACTATGAATGCATAAAAGCATCCTAGCATATAATTGTGAATGTGGCGTTATGAATTATGTTACTAATTACATGTGGATGTTTGGATGGGATTAGGATGACGTAGGACCACATAGGATTATGATTATGATTATGTTAATGATGTTTGGTCGGGTTTGAGCTGGTCACTGTGGTCGTATGTAATTGATAAGAGAAATTGGCCAGGTTCGAGCTGGTCTCACTGTGGCTGTATGTTTGGAATTCAGAAAACTAAGGGAAGGGGTCGGCTCCCCATATTGAGATTTAAAGTGGTTCCTATTGACTAATTCTCATCCCCTGGATGATTATGTGATTAATTATCTCTTTAACACGATGCATGATGCATTTCTTTAAATAGAACGAATGTATGACACCAGGTTAGTATCATTCACTGAGTCGAACGCTCACTCTTGTTCAATATTTTTTTCAGGATTGCAGGTTGAGTTGAAGAATAAATTATAATTGAGTTATTCCTGCCATTATTCCTCGGCAGTGAGATTTCTTTTTATATAGTTATGTAAATATTTCTTTTGATGAAAAATAAAAATTTTAGAACTCTACATTGTTATTTGTGTTAAATATAATTCTATTCAATTGTATGGTTTATGTGATGTTCTATTAAGCAGTAACCAAATGGTGATGATGATGATATAGTTGATGTTTTAGCCCTTAGTGGCAAAAATATGATGTTATGTTCAGGTTTTGCATAACAGGTGGGCTCATAGCTCTGTTCTGTGACAGTTACAACTGTCATACTGTAATGATTGATATTTTATCGTTTGATGGTCAGTCAGGCTTATTACGGGTTCCGGAAGTCTTATGCTTTTCTGTTTCCTAGTGCCAGTCACTTGCCCCTTGAGGTTCGGGTCATGACACTTATGACTTTGTACATGATACGGGGAGTAATGCATAATATAGCCTCTGCTCCTACCATTTTCCTTATACATGATATAAGGAGCTCACCGCTCCTAACTAATTGATTTCTGCTAAATTACAAATTAATTCATCTCTTTAAAGGTGTTATGAATTATTTGTATTTTTTTAACTATCTTTTCTTTTTAAAGGAGATATGAGTAAATTATTACATCAATAAATGTATTTGTATTGTTATTTGAAGAAAATGAGTTTATGGTTTCTATTTGCTAATTGACAAAATGTTTTAAAGAGATTTATGAGTTAATTGTTATATTGCCCATTCATTATTGATTTGATCTTTTGAAATGTTATGCGTCCTTTCTTGCTTATTCCTCCACTCCTAAAACATTGATCGCTAATTGTTATTTGATTTGACGTTCAAAAAATATTATGTGTCATTTATCATCAAAATTCTGTATTTTAAAGGTATCATTTGAATTATTGTTCTAAAAAGTATGACGAACTTTTTGCTATTTGGTCTATCACTTTGTAAGTGTCATAAATCACTTTCTATTCTGAACCTTTGTTTCCATAGTGTAATTACTATTTGCTATTTGGTTCATTAGCCCTCTTCACCACTTGTAAATGTGTCTACTGTTCATATGTACCATGTATATGCAAACCAAGTACCGTTATTGTGAACTAGCTTTGGAAAACCTAGCCTCATAATGCATGAAAGCATATTCTTTACTCACTGAGTTTTACTCACCCCCTATTCCCTTATTTTTTTTTTCAAGTGATCAAATGATTAGAAATTAGTGCAAATTGATTCCTCGAGATCTTTTACTTCGCTTGAGGCTAGCTTTTAAAGCAATGAATATCCTCATCTTGTTATGTATATTTATGTGTATATGTTCAAAGTCTCTTAGAGCTCCATGAGTGTATATTTGAGACATAAGATGTTAAGGTGCATATAAGAATTGTAAATAGCGTGACATGTCTATATTAAATGTAATGTTGATAAGAATATTTGATGAGTAGATGGATGATTATGTAAATAGTATATGTTGCATGTGTGTGTTCATGAATATTAGGAGAAATTGATGATTGCATATGAAGTTGAGTGTACAAGGTGGAATATTTGGAAGTGCAATTTTCCATGTAGGTTGAGTATCTTGGGTTATATTGTATGTTCAACCAATACTCTGCTGGATTTTCATTAAGATATTGTAGTAAGTGCATTTTACGAGTTTTTGGTGCCTTGTTATTTACCCATATCCTAGGACGGTCACGGCTTTGAAAGTGGGTCGTGACAGTATGGAAGTTCTTGACGGGGGTAGAGATAATATATGTTTGGAGTTTTATTGGAATTTTATCAATCTACGTTTACAATTTATGTTTTTATTGAAATTTAGACAATGTTTTTAATTACTCCATTTTATGTGTTTTAACAATGTTAATTTAAATCTAAACTATGTGAATGTATATTGTTAATTTGGATGATCTTTGGCCATATATTAAAAGTTTAGAGATGCATCCTTTATATGCTTATATGCATGGGCAAATCAAATTATTTGAGTATAGCGAACTAAGTATTAAAGGTTCAAGGAAAGTTGGATTATTCAAGAGAAAGTTGTCTTTTTTATTGAAATAAGACGACTTTCTTTCCTACACAATGAAAAATTTTCTTTTTTAAAAACAAAGTCGTTTAATATTCTCAAAACAAACAACTTCCTTTCCTACGCACTGAAAAAGGTTATTTTTTTTAACAAAAAAGTAGACTTGTAGTCTCAAAACAGATGACTTTGCTATCCATACAGTTATTAATAAGGGTATTAATAAGGGAGATTATAAAAACATTCGAAAACAATCATTCGTTTTTAATATAAAAAAAATGACTATTGTCCATGTATTAAAATTTTGATTATTGAAGAGACAGTCGTCTTTTTATTTATTTCAAACTACTTCCTTTCCTACGCACTGAAAACGGTTATATTTTTTTAACAAAAAAAAAATCATCTTTTAATATCAAATCATAAGACTTTGCTATCAATAGACATATACATAATGGAGATTACTAAAACATTAAAAAACAGTCATCTTTTTTTAATAAAAAAGATGATTGTATTAAAAAAAGATGACTATTGTCAATCTATTAAAATTTGGATTATTGAAGAGAAAGTCGTCTTTTTATTTAATTCAGACGACTTCCTTTACTACACACTCAAAACAAACGATTTTGTTTACTAATCTTAAAACAGACGATGTCGCTACTAATGAAGATCAACAAATACCATATAGATGTCTCAAATGAGTCACATAACAAGTTGAGAAATTATAGACAAAATCCAAACACCAATAATACTTCTTTACATTAGCAATCATTTGCAAATATTTGATATTTAATTTCAAATTCCAATTGGGAAGCAAGAATCATTACTGTTAGTGTTGATAAGAGAGATTAAAGAGATTTATGAATCGTCTAAACTTAAATCAATTAAATCTTTGCATCAAATTAAAGAGAAATAAAATAGTTTATAAGAAGAAAATTACACATTAGTGAAATCACTGATTTTTTCTCATTTTTATCCATGTAAATAATGATTTTTATAGAAGAATATTTGTGATGATTTTGAAATTTCTTTGTAGAATAGAAAGTGTTCAAATTCTTCGGTTAAATTTGTTCAAAAATCTTCTAATTAGGAAACGGTTAAAACTTATGGTTCAAGGTCTAAGATGCAGTAGCTCTACCAAAGCTACGAAAATGATTAAGAAATAAGAGAAATTGTTCATTCTATATTCATGTTAATTAAATCTCTAAATTCATGTTATAAGTCCATTTGGTAATGTATTAGAAAAGCCCAAACCATTTAATCAGTCACATGTTAGTGTGAACCCTCAAACTTGCACCCTCATAATGTTGTTGCAGCTTGACAGTTGCTAAATTTAGTGCACTACGCAGAGCCAGTATGACGGTCCTGCTAGCCGGTTAGCGAGCAGGGATCAAGGGGGCAGTGCTCCCGAAAGGTAAATGATTTAAATTTTTCAACACAGACTGACATCAATTTTTCAAACCTGATCGGACTTTCTATACCAGACAGCACTTTCCCAAAACTGACTGAATTTTTTCCAAAACTGACTGTCAAACTGTCCGATAATTAATTTCGGATTCACCAACACTGACAAATAATTTTTCAAACTTTAGAATATCCTAAAAACTGACCCGGAAGTTCTGAAAACTGACCCGAAAACTGAGCTGTTGGATGGAAAGGCACGAAAACTGAGCAGCCACGTGGACGTCTGCGAGGCGGGCCTACGAATCTGCAGGCCGCTTGTGCACGTCCTCGAGGCGTCCTCGCGGACACACTAGAAGACCCGCGGTAGCCGCAACTAGTCTCGAGCGCCCACGTAGACTCCACCTAACATGCGTCGTACTACCGCGTGTCAGTTGCATCAATACGACGCTGGTACGTCTTTCGGATGCACCGGCGGATCCGCTAGCGTCACTGGCGGATCTGTGAGCGCTTCCGGCGATCATTCGCGATTTTCTGAAGCGGATCCGCAGATTACTCTCACAGTTGTACCCCTGTGAGCAGAAATTCCAATTTTACCCCACTTTCAGATTACTTTTTGAACCCTTTTTTGTCTTTTCACCCACCTTCATTTTCCTATAAATACCCTTTCCATTTTTCATTTCAAAACACACCAAGAGTTAGTATCGAATTTTCTACTGCTCTCTCTCTCTCTCTTTCTCTCTCTAATTAATTAAATTCTCTTTGATTTTAATTAATTAATTTTAATTTATCCTCTACTCAATTCGATTAATTAATCCTTTTAATTAATTAAAAATTGAGTAATCAATCCTTTTAAATTAATTTTCTTTAAAGTTAATTTAAATCCAACCCATCTCTTTGCAACGGAACTCCGATCCGGTACAATCATCCACCCATCACATATCCCAAAAAAGAAGGTATAAATTCTTATCCTCACTCAACCCCCAAACCAAATCAATCCAACCAAACTGATCAACCTCTAAACCCTTCCACCTCACCGTGGAATGAACTACGTGGGTTTTAATCCACATCCAATGGGGTACGTAGGCACGCTTAGAATCTAAATCCAAACCTCAAATCCAAATCTCAATCAATCCCCTTTCCCTTTTATTTTAATTAATGCTTTCTTGTAAACTTTAATTACTGCAATTATTTAATTACTTGCTCTTTATTTTTTCCATGTACTCATAATTATGTCATGATCATGCATTATAATCGTCATTAATACTTGTCATTCATGAAATCAATTTTAAAAGTCAAATCAAACTTAAGAGCCAAATTGAGATTATTCAAAACCAAAAACCTAGTCCCCGAACTCAACCTGGTTCGAAAGCTAGTGATTTTATCCTTGGGCAAATTAATCAGAAATTAATGAATTGGAGTCAAATTAGGTTTTTCCTTAATTTTTCCATTTAAATAAATTAGGGTGGCGACTCTCAAACCCTTTTCAAAAATCAAATTAATTTTCCGAGGCAATAGCCACTTCCAATCGTGAGCACCGAAACTCGTACCTAAACTCCCTTAAAAATTGCTCGCCTTTCCTTAAAGCATTTTTTCCCAAGCGAGGGTAGGGGCGTTCGGGCGAGGTCTCACAGCTAGCGACTTCGCTGGAGACTAGTTGCCACCCTTTTTTAAATAAAAGAAAAGCAAAAATAAGAGAATTACTACTTGATTTGAATTTTTTCAAAATAATCTCCATTTAGCACTTGAGTTTAATTTGACTTTCATGCATCATTTTGCATAATAAAGGCTCCTTGCCTAAACTTAGATTTAGGAAACTTTTTGGATGGTGAGTAGCATAGGCTCGACAACTCTCTTTGAGTATATAGGGAGATAGCGAAAGCATTCCACCCTACGACAAATCCCCAATCATTTCAGTGGTGCAACGAGCAATCTGTACTGTTGGACCCACGCGAGTCTCTTTGACTCACATGTGGTTAGGTATATTGATGCTCAAGTGGGACGGGGACCCTTAAACCTAGCTACCCTTCACCCTTGTGCATATAGTTGCCTTAGCCTTGGACCTTAGGTTCCATGAACCATAATAAATAAAGAGCTTGTGCATAAACCATGAAACTCTTTTTGACATGCATCATAACATTAACATGCATACATAAGAAACTCGAGAATAGAGTCTTCTCACCCTGTAAACCAAAACCGGTAGTCTGTCACCCAAAAAAAAAAACCCAACCAATAAACCCGGTGAAGGGAATCCTTTTCCCGATATACCATTACATCCGTTTATCCTTTCTTCAGTGTAAATCCTTACCCTCTCTTTTTCTTTTCTTGTGAAGGTACCAATGGACAACACCTTTGATTAAGATGCTATAAATGCCTTTTTTGCCAGCCTCCTAAAGAAACAAGAGGAAAATTTCTAAACCATACTCACCACCGCACTCAAAACTCAAGCCGATTCATTCGCCAATGCTCTTAGTACCCAGTCTGCCAACTTCACTAATGCCCTTAACACCCAACACCAATCCATCCTCAACCAGGTCAAGGAAATGACCAATGTCAGCACTGCTCCTACTCGTACTGAGCCCACTTCCACCCAGGCTGGTACTAGCCATGCTCCTACTTTTACTACTCTTATTATTGATCTGACTGATAAAGGGAAGGCTCCTGAAACTCCTACCTCTACTGTTTTGGACTTAAATGCCACCGTCCCCTCCCCTACGGCGAATCTTTTTTCAAGGTGAGGACTTCTCTAGCTTTCCCGAAGCTAAGAAACTGATGAAATAATTCAAGGCTATGGAGAGAACTCTCAAAAACATCAAGAAGCACGAGGACATGATAGATGTTGACTCCTTAGCTCTCTTTCCAAATGCCCGGGTTCCGCCTAAATTTAAGATGTCAGTCATGGATAAATTTAATGGCACCACGTGTCCCAAGACTCATCTGAAAATGTACGTGGGCGTCATGAGACCTTTCGGAGTGGATGACGAGCTCCTTGCTCAGTTATTCCAATAGTCCTTGACCGGGGCTACTATCAAGTGGTTGTTAGATTTCGACCAAAATCATAAGAAAAGTTTGGATGACATATGCAATGCATTTGTAAAATAGTACCACTACAACAATGAGGTGGATGTCACCCGCCGGGATTTGGAAACCACCAAACAGAGATTAGGAGAGTCCTTCACCGTGTTCCTTACAAGGTAGAGGTCCAAAGCAACGCAAATGGTGAACCACCCATCTGAAGAAGAGCAAATTGACATCATTGTCAAGAATCTCCTCCCCTAATACCAGGCTCATCTACAAACTCAGTATCTCCCAGACTTTAGGGCTCTCATCGCCACTGCCACCAAGATCGAGGATTTGATCCAATAGGGACGAATCAAGGATGAATCATCTGGTTTGAGATATCACAAGAATAACAATTACACCACCAACGCCACTAACTCCACCACCCATAGAGGAGGGGATGTAAATGTTGTCTCTTATCACTAGCCGATGAAGTTAGAGTCAATGAGGACTTTCTCCGAGCTAGGCATGCCCCTCAGCGTTGTTTACAAGAAAGCCCTAGAGGCTCATCTGGTTAAGCCCCTAGAACCACGAGCTCCTCCAAACCCCTTGCCCAAAGGCTACAATGCTAACGAGCATTGTGATTATCACCAAGAAATGGGGCACAAGACCGACGTATGTAAGGCTCTGAGACACAGAATTCAGGACCTTATCAACAATGGAGAATTCATTGCCCTCAAGCCAAAGCCTAATATTGCCACCAATCCTCTTCCGAACCACTGAGCTCATCCAACCATCTCAAGCTCCACCCAATAATTAGTACTTTGAGAAAGGTGTTAGCCCTACTGTACCAGAGTCCTCTAAGTCCATGTCTAAGTCCTCTGAGTCTATAGAGTCTATGTTTGAGTCCTCTGAGTCCATGTTCGAGTCCCCTAAGTCTATTCAAGACTTTTGAGTCTGCTTATGAATTTGAGTCTATCGAGTCTTGCTTTTCTGAGTCTGTATTCTGCCTTTCAGGCTTATCCTTTAATGTAACCCATGATGATGGGATTTTTATCAGCAATGAAAAGTTTGAACTTTCTGTTTTGCTCTACTTCTTCTTATTCATCATTGAATAGGACATTTGAAAAAGAAAATGAAATAAATAAAATAAAATAAAATAAAATAAATGAATGAAAATGAAAAAGGCAAAGAATTAATTAATTAAGCACAGAGAAAAAACCAAAAATCACATACATTGTATATGCATATCATGACAGAAAGGCATTAATCGAAGGGCTCGTGGTTTCTTGGACTATTTTGTGTGGAACCCAAGGACATGGTAGACCCAAGCATTGTGGTTCATAAGATTTCGGCCTACACACACATGAAGCTTTTTGTTGACCCCAAGGTTTCATATGTGATTTTGATGATGCAAAATATTATTGCTACTAATAAATTTATTTAGTATTGTTGTTGTTAGTAGGTAATCTTTGATTGATGCAATTAAGTAAAGAAATTGAATCATGAAAACG
>CATKHJ010026968.1:0-10780 GCA_949750685.1 Vernicia montana | reverse complement strand
AATATTAGAAGGATAAGGTCAAGCTAACATGCAAATAGTCATCCTAATCCAAACTGGTCAAGGAAATCCATACTCAACTCATATAAGGATCTATCTCTTATAAATACCTCAAAGATTAAACTTCACAGGTATGAGCACTACTTCGATAACTTGAATTACTTGAATTACATTCTCTCTCAAACAATTACTGACTTAAGCATCGAAATCTCTCCCGGGGGGTCAGCCCCTGGGAGCCATTGACTCGTTTTTTCTCTGTTTACAGATTCTATCTCTTCGAGAGACCCACAATCAACAGTATTTGGTGAAATTAGACTCATTAAGTTTGTATTTATTTATTTATCTTTTTTTTATCCATACCATCATACCATTTTTTAAATATTTTTCTCGTTGATCTAAGTTTTCTTTTTCTTTTATTTTTGCATCTTCCATTCTTTTTTTTAAATTGTTATCATCTCATTGTAAGCTTAGTAATTGGAATGCTAATAAAGCCTATAATTTTCATTTATTTATTTATGTGTTTATTTACCGTTTTTTATCCATACCATCATGCCATTTTTTTAAAATATTTTTCTACTTGATCTATTTTTTTCTTTCATTTTTGCATCTTCTATTTCTTTTTTTTTTTTTTTTTAAATATTGTTATCATCTCATTGTAAGCTTAGTAATTAGAATGCTACATCAAGCCCATAATTTTAATTTTATTGAGCTTGTGTCTATTATATTTTAATATATGAATAATGATACTTGAATTTTTTATGAACTTATCATTAGTAAATGATAAAATAAGACAAAATATTTAAATGATAAAATAAGACAAAATATTTACTTACTTTTTAAAATTCATTGAATTTAAAGGAATTTAATTAAATTTTAAATTATTTGCATTGGATATAATATTTATGAAAGATAAAAACCTTACAAAATATTTAGTAATTTTATGACAAAAATACATTTTATAGAAAAAATTTGTCTTTTTAATTTTATGAAGAGATGAAAAAATTATATATAAAAAAAAAAAAAACCTATGAAGAAAAATATGTCCACCGACTGACTACATTGCAACTGATATCACTAATAAAATTGAGTGAGAGCTTTTTTGTCCGTAAAAATATCATCTTTATATAATCATTTAGATTAATGATATATTTAATGAAGAAAGAAAATTAGAATTCCATTTAAATAAGTAAAAATATTATGTCAACGGGTCATTAATATGTTGCCTTAAATGATCATAGGTATTAGTGACAAATTACCGAATTTACCAAATTAATTATAATCATCTAATTTTCATCTAACAGCTAGAAAATCAATACTCATCCATAAATATATATTAAAGTAACCATTATATATATATATTTGGTGTTATGATATGGTGTTCGGAGTTTACAAGATATACCTCAAATAATATTCCTTTCTCTTAAAAGGAAATGTTGGTATACAAAGTAAAATCATTATAAATGTTGAGTAATGTTAAACTTACCATCTTAATATTATTATCAATCTTACCATTTTAATATTTCATAAATTACAATATAAGAAATTATTATATTTTTTTTATTTAATATAAATTCTATATAAATGGTCATATTTATCATTATTTATCTCTTTTCATACAGTAACACTATATATGGATGGAGTTGAAATAAAAAGAAAGAAAGGGAAATGGAAGGAAAATTAGTAAGTATTTTGTTTGCTCTAATTTTTTTTTTTATAATAAAGAGAAGGGAATGGAGGGGAATAATTTAACTCATTCCCTTTAGGCCATCTCCAACCCACGCCAGTTTTAGATTGGAGCGCCATTTTGGAGCAAATTTTTTGCTCCAATGCACCCCATTTTTAGCGCCATTCAAGAGCATAGGTACAGTGCCACGCCAATTTTGGCGTGGCACTGTACAACTGCATTTTGCTTTTTTGTTGTTGTTGTTGTTTTTTTTTTAATTATCACAAAAACCTAATAATTATTGTATTTATTAAATATATGAAAAAATTTTCATTTATGTCCTACATTTATTTTTTTTTCATCTTATAATCAAATATTGTTTCAATATTAAATTCAAATACAAAATAAAAAATGGATAATAAAAATATATAATAAATAGTCCAAAATGCATATATCATAAATAAAAATATCATATATTCATACTAACATAGATTAATATTACATAAATATTAAACTAGCAATATTACATACTAACATAGAATAATATTATATAATATTAAAAATAAACTAGCAACTAAAATGCAAAATATCTAACATAAAACAAATAAATTAGACATATCATAGACCAACAAATTAATATTTCGGTATATCAGTTCCGGATCCACCAATATTATTAAAATATTCGGCAAAAACATTAGATGTAGAAGGTGGTTGTGGTTGTTGATATTGTTTATAATATATAAAATTTAATTAAATTTTTATTTAATTTAATATTATTAAATAACAAATTATATTTTTATTGGATGAATATGTAAAAAAAAAAAAATTGGGTATAATTTGTAAATTAACAAAATAATATGGAAGTAATAAAAAAAATATAAAATGAGAGATAAAAAGGAATATAAATAGAATATTTTTTTTTTTTTTGTTAAAAATTGAGTTAATGATTGGAGATAAATTTACTGTAGTCACACCATTTTAGTGTAAAAGTTATTGCATTTTGGATTTTTGGGTTGGAAATGGCCTTATATAAGTTGAAATTGATTACACCCTAAATTGAAGTGTAAAAAATTTTAACTCCTAAAAATAGTTTATCTTATATGTATTTTGTTTTTGATAATTATAATTATCACTTCTTCCCTTCCACCCAAATAAAATAACATTATTTTCCCTCATCTCCTTTTATTAATCAAATTTTAATTTGTTAAATAAAAAAAATTGAAATTTTCTCCTCCTCCTCCCTTTAAAATAACTTTCATGCCCTACTTATTTTGTCGTCATGTATAGCGTAAGAAAATAAATGGTCAGTATAATAAATATATGCACTTATGTATTATATGATAGCAAAATCAAAGTAAATCAAGGCAAATCAAAAAAATTTATAAAAATAAATAGAACTATGTATTTATTAACTAAATATTAGTGAATTTATATTTTTATTCTTTAAATATGGATATTTTTAAATAAATATATTACGTCACGTAAAGTGATAAAGAGTTTATCATTTTTCTCCCCGTGCCATTATTAACACATGTTGAGCCCATAAAATTTTAAGCTTTTATTTATTTATTTATTTATTTTAGAGGATGCCATATAATTTTAATATATACACATAGTAAATAAGAAGGAAAAAGAAAATTAAGACAAAAAGCTAAATTTCTATTTGATTAATGCATAAAAAATGAATATTTATTTTGGTTTCATACTACGCCCAAATCTATCACATGGTCAAAAAAAAAGGGGGGGAAAGTATATTTTCTACGCGTATAATTATTATGCCAAACAATTTAATAAAAATAATAATTATTATATTGAATTTTAAATATGTAAATCAATTTGTCCAAAATTTTAGTAAACTTGATAAAAAAAAAATTTCAAGTATTCAAACCTAAATATATCAGAAAAAGAATTAATTTACAAAAATTATTTATTTTAAGTGGTAAATAAATATGCAATATGATCAAATAGATCACTTAGATTTGAATTGTCTTTTTCAATATTAAAAAAATATATCTTAAAAAAAAGAGTTATTATAAACTTGAATTTAAAGTTTTTTTTTTTAAAGTTCAATTAAGGTTTTCTTTTTTTGGTTTTAATTTGATTATATTTAATAGTTATTTCATTGATTTTCTTAATTATTTTAAAGGAATTCAAAACTATAAATGAGATATATATATGGACTTATTATAATAAAAATAACTTTTTTATATGATGAAGTTTATACTTAAATATAATATATGTGTCTTCATTATGTATAATCTAATTACTAATTAGACATTAAATTATAAATAATTTATCAATCACAACCACCAAAATCATCATTAATCCCAATCACCATAATAATCAATAATATAAAATTCCAATCTTATTGTCTTTATATCCACCCACCGTACAATTGTGCCTACAATTTTCATTTTTCAATAATGTATCACTCCTTTATAATAAATAAATATATTAATTTTTCGTCAGATTCAATGATAAAATTAATATTAAAAAAAATAAATATATTATTAAAAAAAATATTATTTTTTTTTTTATAGATAATATATAAATAAATATAAATTATCCACCAATAAAAATACACATAAAGACGAGTCTAAATCTATAAAAATTACAAAATAAATAAATAAAAAGTCGGTCTGGGTGAACCTCATCCTTATCTGCCACGTAAAAAACGTTTTTTTTTTTTTTAATTTTTTTCTAATTTAAAAACCCATTCCTTTATAGTATATATAAATAAATATTTTATTTTTTTAAAACTCCATCTTCCTTCGAAGCCAAGCCATAAGAGAACTTTCTGTGTTATCTCTCTCTCCTTGTTTCGATAAAAACCCCTACTTTCTTCATTAGGTATAGAAAGTCTCAGACTTTGTTTGAATTTCAGTTTCGGTTCCCGAAATGGCATCTGGGTCTTCGGGTCGGGCCAACGCGGGCTCGAAGGGATTCGATTTTGGCTCCGATGATATTCTCTGCTCTTATGAAGATTACGTTAACCAGGATTCTTCTAATGGAACCCATTCGGATACTGTAATCGGTTCTAATTCCAGCAAGGTATAGTTTTTTTCTTGTTTCATTGGTGGCTTAACTGTAAATAAGATTTGGGGAATTGGGGATTGGCTGTTTTTGTCTATTGATCTGATATAATTAGTTGGTTCAGTTTTGATTTTGGATTAAAAAAGTTCCATAATTTATTAAATTTTGATGTTTTAAATTAAAAATTTTTTAAATCTTGACTTTTCCCCACTTTGGTTGACCTGAATTTGCTTTGTCTGCAAATAGGATTTATAAAAGTTGAAGATTTTATTTCAATTTTGTTTAGGGTTGGAGGATGAGATTAATTAGGGCTGGGCATGGTTTTGTTCTTTGTTATTGGGTTCGACTTCATAGTTAAGTTTACCATTTCTCAAGATAAATACCCACTTGACTGATAATGTCTCAACTGTTCAGTTTAGCTAGAATCCAGTATCTTTATGGATTTACCTGCTGGGTCCTATGTATTATGTATAAGTGAATTGAGCTTAGAACATACTGGCTGTAATATTGAAATTGCTCCTGTGGAAATGCTTTTCAATGTTTGATTGAGTTGGAATATGTGTGAGGACACTAATTTTTGGCTTGTCATGGAAAATGATTTATTTTACTGCACTTGGATTTATTTGAAAAGCAGCAGCAAGGACATTTTAGGTTTCTTTCACTAGTGGGCCGGTGGAAGATTAGTATGTGCACTGCTTTCTATGCTTGTATTGAAGATATCCTTGCTTTAATTTGTATTGTTGATAATACCCCACAAAATGAAAAGAGATATTTGAGAACACATGGCACTAAAGTGAGGGCATAATTTTTTATTTTCCAAGGAAAATTGGTGTTTGAAACTGATGTTTTTATCCTGTTACCTGTTGCTCAAATTTTCATGTGTGTGAGAGAGAGAGAGTAAAAGGCTTTCTCATTCCTTCTGTCAATTTCTTGTGTGCATTTATTAGTTCAATGTCTCCATTGGAGAACACTCAATTGGCATTCTATATGCTTTAAATCTAGAGAAAGTCCACTGGAGTCCAGTGGACTATGGAGGGCATTGACTGAACTTTTTCATTGTTAAAGTAAATTTTTTTTTATTGCAAATTTAAATGTTTTTTATGGCTGTAACTGGTGAAGCCATTTTATATCTTAATCACCTGTTTGCTTGTCAGTTGCACACTTGCACTACACAATTTATTTACCGACTCTTTTAGTGCTGGAATTGTTGAGAAGTGTATAATTAATTAATGATTCAGGAATTGAAATTGGGATTACCATCTTGTAATGTTGCAAAATTCATTTATTTCTTCTTTAAAATGCCAGGTGTAGTATGTTTTTAATGCATATTCCTTTAATGTATGTGGAATTGTTAGTTTATTACCACATTCACTAACCCAGGACTGCTGCATTCTATTTTAAGCAGGATTTTCACAAAAGTAGAATGGCAAGGTCCTCTGTGTTCCCTGCCAATTCCTATAGCCAGCCAGAAGATTCTTTCAGCCAAGATATGATCTCCATTTTTGAGAAAAGCATGAAAAAACATAGCGAAAATGTTATGCGCTTTCTTGAGGGGATCAGCTCTCGGCTGTCCCAATTGGAATTATATTGCTACAACCTTGACAAATCAATTGGAGAAATGCGATCTGATTTAGTTCGTGATCATGGAGAAGCAGATTCCAAGCTTAAATCTCTTGAGAAACATCTTCAAGAGGTGAGTTACAATTATTAACTTCTATACATCCATAGACAGTTATTGTTTTATATCAGATATGAAATGCATCACTATTGCATTCATGGTTTAAATATGGCTTGACATTTGATGGAACAAAACTGTGCTATAGAAAGTTTAGTATCAAAAATGTCATTTTTTATCTGTTACAACTTACATATACTTCATATTGGCTCTTTTTTTTTAACCTATTCTTTGGAAGTCTAAAAGTGCATGCAGGTACTCGATTTGGTTCTGCTGTTCAAATGATGCCCCCTAGGCTGTTGTGATTTCATAGTTTAACTAAATCCTGATATTAGTTCATGTTTTTTATGTCTTGGTGGGAAGATAAATTAAATGTTCGATTTCAACCTTACTCATTTTTTTTTTTTTTTTTTGTTTAATGTTTACTAAGCATGTCATAGTTGTTAGCTGGGTTGAGGGTTTTGGAAAGGGATTGTATGTCAAAACTTGGTGCTTTTCTTGTGTACCCAAAAACATGGTTTTGATGTTAGCTCCCGATCAATCTCCATTGAAAAGACTAATGGTATGCATGTGAACCACCAGTAAATTAATATCTTAATGCTAAACAACCTTTAAGAAAAGCTGAAGAAAGTAATAAAAACCATTGCTGTGGGACTCATGACCAACCAGTAGCTCTCTCTAGTTCTCAGGACCTTTTGCAATTGGTTATTCTTGCATTTTATTCACTTGTAATTTTTGGCCGAAGGTCAATAAGTAAAGAAGGAGACATAATTTAACCCATTGTTGTTTGATCATATTGACGTCTCACGTAGAGAAGCTATATTTTGTTGTTTGATCATATTGACGTCTCATGTAGAGAAGCTATATTTATTCTTCTTTATTTTATTTAGAAAATTTATTTAAAATTGGGTGATAATTTTGAAGTGTGTTTTAACCAAAAAAAAAAAAAAAAAGGTAGATGTCATATAAGTTTTCATTGAGCACTTTGTTCTAGTGGTTGAGAGGGCTTTAAATGGTTAATTTTCATTTCTAAGTACTTGATTATACCAAGCATCTTTTAGGAACTGCTTACGAGGGGAAAATTGGACTTGAGGCAGTCAAAATGTGTATGTGGTTTGAGGAAAGGGTGATGAAAGGGGAAGAAAAGAAATAAATAATGAGGGTGATGTGGTGCATGGATTAGAGAAATTGTTTTGGTTGTGAACAATAACTTGCATGTTGTTTGAACAAGCTTTATGTTAGGTTCATAACAAGAATCTATAATAAATGGGATTACAACAATTCTAATTATGTATGGTTGAGATTTGAGATAATTATGATGAGATTTGAATTGAGATTTCACCAAACTATGTGGTTATTAGAAACTTCCCCGTTTTAATCTGGATTCCATTAACACACAATCCTAAGATGAGTAGAGCTTTCAAATGAAGAGGAAAGATACTATTTTGCAATTATTCTTTAATATTATTATTATTTTACTCTAGAGCAGGTGAGATGCACATTTAGATGATTTAAGTGACTCAATGTGATAATGTTTCTCTGTTCTTCAAATTGAACTTACTGGAGCCTTAACTAAGGAAGAATTGCAAGTTACAGTGGGAATGCGAGTCTGTTGAACAATTGGACTTGGAAAATCTGTGTCTTGATTATTCTTATACTTAATTATTCTGATTCTTATGCAAGAAATAAGTTGTTTATTATAATTGCTGTAGGTGCATAGGTCTGTCCAGATCCTAAGAGACAAACAAGAACTTGCCGAGACTCAAAAAGAATTAGCAAAGCTTCAGCTTGTGCAGAAGGAGTCCTCTTCATCAAGCCATTCCCAATCTGAGGAAAAAGCTTCACCACCTGCCTCTGATGCCAAGAAGGCTGACAACACAGCTGAAATACATAACCAACAGTTGGCTCTTGCTCTCCCCCACCAGGTGGTGCCACAGCAACAGCCTGCACCTGTGCCCCCACCGACCCAAACCCCACCTCAGAATGTGACCCAACAGCAATCCTATTATTTGCCTCCAGCCCAGTTACCCAATCCACCAGCCCAGGCCCAACACCCTCAGAGCCAATACCTGTCTTCTGATCCTCAGTATCGAACACCCCAAATGCAAGATATGTCTAGGGTGGCACCACAGCCAGCACAGACGCAAATAAATCAGACACCACCAGGCCAACAATTTCCTCAGTATCAGCAACAGTGGCCCCAGCAGTTACCTCAGCAGGTACAAGCACCGCAACAGCCCTCCATACAGCCTCAGATGAGGCCATCATCACCAACAGTTTATCCTACCTATCCACCACCAGGTCAACCGACAAATTCATCTCCCCCAGAGACACTGCCTAACAGCATGCCTATGCAAGTGTCATATACAGCTGTTCCTCAACCCATGTCTAATCGTGCTGATGCTATGCCTTACGGATATGGAGCTGGTAGGACAGTTCCTCAACAGCCTCCACCTCAGCAAATTAAGGCCACTTATGGAACACAACCAGGTGATGGATATGCAACTGCTGGACCTCATTCTGCACTTCCCCCCGGGAGTGCATACATGATGTATGACAGTAATGAAGGGGGAAGAGCACATCATCAGCCTCAACCTCACTTTCCACAAGGCGGATATCCTCCAGCAAACCTGAGTCTCCAAAATCCTCAGCCAACTGCAGGTACAAATATGTTGGGTCGCAATCCAAGTCATTCACACTTTGTTCGCAACCATCCCTATAGTGAATTGATCGAGAAGCTGGTAAATATGGGTTTCAGAGGGGATCTTGTTGTGAGTGTGATACAAAGGATGGAGGAGAGCGGTCAGCCTATGGATTTCAATGCGGTGCTCGATCGGTTGAAAGTTCATTCTTCTGGAAATACTCAAAGAGGATGGTCAGGGTGAAGCCAGTGAATTTGGTTTAAAACCCTCGAATTGTAGTAACCAATGATATGCTTAAGTTTGTCTTGAATTTGAATAAAGGCTGTTATCAAGCACGGTTTCTTGGAGTAGTTATGTATATCTTGTATCTTTAAGGTCAAAATGTCGGTAATTCCACCTTGTTGTGAGTGTAATGGATTTCTTCCTATGATTTTTAGGAAGGAAGATATCCAGTTGCTATATGAGGCGTATTAATGTTATTTGAGGATCATGGATTTCTGTGAAATTTGTGCTTACCAAGCCTGGCATATAATGGCCTCTTTCAATAAAATTTCCCTTTCATGGTCACTATATTTGCATGGACTTTGCTTGCATGTTTTGGCTATTAATGAAAATATATTGTACAAGGTTATAGATAGAAATGTTTCAATCAAATCAATAGCTAATTTGTTTTATTTGCAAATAATTTTTTTTAAAACTACTTCATTATCTTACTAATTTAAAATTAATTTGTAAATTTTATCGAATTAAATATAAATTTGTTTAAACATAATTAATTTTATGAAATTAAGTTTTGCCTAATATTGAGTGTATATACTCATTTAATATTATAATAATATATTAAAAAAAATATTAAAATCTTTTCACTAAAAAATAAAAACAAAAATCATATTATATATAAAGTTTCAAATAAATTTACATTTATATTTAATATAAATTTATGAAATCCATCATAACAAATAGAACTCAGTATTTTCTCTTTAAAAAAATTATACTTTTCATTCTACTAAACATGGTTGACACATGCAATCAAAATTTGCCTATTTGCCTTTTGGTAAAATAGAGGTCTAATAAGTTAAAATACACTACATAATAAAGAGTAGATATCGCTTTTTAATATCTTTCACTAAATTAATAGCAATTTTCTGTTATTTGAGAGACTCAAATTTAAAACTTTTTATTTCTCACACTTCTAAAAAATATGAGAAAATTAATTAGACTACCCCAAATTGGCTTTGCCTATTAATTTTAGGAGGGAAGAAAAAGTTTTTGATTATTTATTATGGTACTTTTCTTTTTTACCAATGTTGTAAGAACCGGACCGGATCGGCCGGTCCGACCAAAAATACTGGGTTTTTTTTTTGTGTGTGTGTGTGTTTGGATATTAAAAAAAAAAATTGGACTAAAAAAATTAAAATCTATAATTGAAAAATTCAAGTAGGCACAGGCCAATCTATTTTGGTCCGACATTCGTGTACGCAGATCGCGGACTCACACGTTGAACCTAAGTCCAATACCGTGGATTTTCACCCCCGCGGGAGCGAAAGAGAGCCTTCTTAGCTACTTTCTTAACTTTGAAATGATGAACTTTTGAATATATATATCATTCTAACTTTATATTTTTTCAATGTGGGATAACTCACTCCTCCCTCACTTTTCTTAGTGTAGAGTTTACTTTAAGTTTCAAATTATCATTCTACCATTTACCATTTTGAGTATATGAATATTCAAATTCATATTTCTTATGTAGAAGAACACAAATCCAAGTAG
>CATKHJ010026942.1:0-17880 GCA_949750685.1 Vernicia montana | reverse complement strand
GGCGGTACCTGTCACCACATTATTCGATGTTCGCGCTTCTTACAAATTTAGAGCATACACTTTTCCCTTGCCTTTCCCTTTAATTGCTTGTACAGAACCGGAGGCTTGGCCTTGATTCCTTTTTTTCCCTTCTGGTCTACGAGTATTAGCTCGACTCATTTACACATTTGGTTATGAAGCAATAATAGTTGTCCTTTGTTCCCTTCTCATGGGACAATCTTTGATGAAATGCCCTACTTGCCCACACTTGTGGCAAGCTCCCAAAATTCTACGGCAAATCCCTCCATGCCTTTTACCACAGGTAGTGTAGTTGTAAACAATTTGATTCTATTGTCCCGACCAATAAGTGCTCACATTTTCGAGTGTCAATGCAACAGACACACTAGTAGCTTGGTTTCCACTCTTATTCCCTCCTCGGGACTGATATTGAGCAGTAGGTGCAGTATGCTCCCTAGCTTAAATGTTTCCACTTCACTGCTGACTACCTTGACCTCTATTCTTATTCTTCTTCTGTTCCCTTTCGGCTCTCTCAGCTTTCTCTGCCTTGTGTCTCGCTTCCATCAACTTAGCTCGGTCAATCAACTTAGCCATAATGGAGAAATCTATGGCTATGGGCACATTGTAGAGCGGTGCGATCAAACCCCTTCGGAATATATCGATTCAACTAGCTTCTGTTGGTACAATATGTGGGGCATATTTGCTAAGTCTCTTAAATTCTCTGGTGTAGTTTGACACGAACATACTAGGTTTCTGCTTCAATTGCTCGAATTAAAGTGCACGGTTCTGTCTTTCTCCTTCAATTAGAAACTCATCCAAAATTTCTTGCTTGAACTCAGCCCAACTGGGCAGTTCATCCCCATACAATCGGTCCTCAATATTCCTTTGGAACCACTCCCATGCTTCTCTCTTGAGTTGCATCCCGACTAACTCAATCACCTTTTCGTCCGAGCATAGTAACCATTGCGCGATTTTATCCAGCTCATCTAGAAATTCCTGCGGGTCTTCACCCTCTTCTCCCTTGAACTCAGGAGGTTTCATCCTCTTGAAGTCGTTAACAGTGACTCCTTCATCGGGAAGCATTCTCCTTCTCCGTACTCTACGTGGTGGTCTAGGCGGTAGAGGAATCCCCTCATCAAACCTTTGAACTGGTGGTACTCTTGGTGGAGGTGGAGGTATCTATTGTTGATGTCGCCTTAAATCTGCAAGTCCGTGCCTCAGCTCGCTTATCTCTTGTCTCATCGCTTCCACATTCCCTAAAGCTTCAAATTTGACATCATCAGCAGCATGCTGTCTTGATCGAGATAATCCCTCAGATTTAATGTGAATCGAGGTAGCAACTGAAGCAACATCTGGTACTATACTATCACTATTAGAGGAATCATGCTCCTCTAATCGTATCCTTCTTCGAAGCGGCATACTATCATAGATAAATGCCAAAATTCAATAATCATCTCAACATAGTTCACATGCTATACTAATTCATAATAGACATACATTCATATACAATCATAGCATCATTCAATCAATTACAATTGCAGCATTTAATGCACCTTCAAATCACACATAAGCATTCACATATGCATTTAAAACACTTGTAAGTATGAACCCTGAATTTTACACCGTCTGAACCCTCGGACATGCGAGTAAGTCTCGGAAGCTGAAACGGGCAAGAAATGGTCAAAAAATCAGATGAACCAGCCCTGTCTGATCTAGAGGACTGCACAGGGTCCTCTAGGGACCGTACATGCCTTGTGCGGAACCGCACAGGCTGTGTGCGGTCCCAGAAAGAGCCTGTGAGGTTATAGTTATTCTGTGTGGTCCTGTTTTTCCTGTGCGGTCAAGAATGGCCTATGTGCGGTCCCAAGAAGCCTGTGTGCGGTTTCAAGCTTCAAAATGCCAAACCCCACATTGGAAAAAGTTAAAAACTTCCCTAGCTGCTATTCCTATATAAACTACCCCCCCCCCCCCCCAACTCATTTCCACACAATTCAATACACTTCACTAGCTAAAATCAAACCAAATTGATTAAAAGCTAGCATTTTCTAAGGCTTGGTTCAAAAGAGCTGCCTTTTAGTTCAAAATTTGCTTTTGGCTGGTCGTTCATGGTTCAGTTCCTTAAGTCAGTTCGAGGAAGTTCCAAAGACGCCGTCCTAGTAGTCATTAGGAGGCTTTGGTTCCGCCAAGTCAAGTCAAGGTGGAATTATGATCCGGTTGCCCGCTCCGTCCATACGTCCCCAAGCCTCGTCTTTAAAAGGTATTTATTTTCTTCCTTTTTTCATTTATTTATTTGTTTCGAAGCTTTCTTTATTTCTTTGTTGCTTTGTTTTAGTTTTCTTTTTTTTTTAGCTTAGTTTCTTTTATTGCTTTGCTGTTATTACTTTATTCCCTTTGCATATTCCCTTTTTCTTTATTCCCCTTTTCTTTTAAAGTTCTTTTAGCTTAGTTATGGCTTCTCCCTTTTTCTTTATATGATCCCTTATCTCTTCAATCCCTTTCTTTGTAATCGCTTTAAGAGACATGTTAATTAAAACTAAAATGATTAACTTGTTCTGATCCTTTTTTGTTTATTAATTTAATATGAATTAATTAACAACTTGGTAATCAAATCTGTTTGATTAAAATCAATCAACCAACTCACCTTTAATCAATGAACTGAAACATGATAAAAGGTTCAGAATAAAACAAATCTCCTTCGCAAGAAGGCGAACTACTTGGATTTTGATTCCCATTCAAATTGATACGTAGGCATGCTTGTTTGAAAAGCATCAAATCCAATTAAAACGGACTTTCTCCCTCTTTCATTTTCTTTATGTATTTTGTGCTTTCTTTCATTTCTTTCTTTAATTGCTTTTGTTATTTTGATTCCTTCTTTAATTGCTTTTGTTATTTGGATTTAATTTTGGGGAATGTGTTGCTTTCCTAGAATCCCATAAGGGCTAGAGAAAGTATCCCCTATTTTGGTTTATTTTGTAAATTTAAGATTTTTATTTACTTTCTGTATTCAATTACTTTATTGCTTTATTTATTTTGATTCATTCATAATTGTTCATACATTATTATTGGTCATGAAATTCTATTTTAAGTCATTGTGTATTAAACTTGCCAAACAAATTAAAATGAACTAAAAACCTAGTCCTTGAATCCTCTTTGGTAATCGAGGCTAGTGCACTTTTTCTATTGGACAATAATTGGAGTCAAATGGATTTTTTCCTTAACTTTTCCCAAAATAAGATAAATTAAGGTGGCGACGCCGAAATTCATTTTCAAAATCAACTAATTCAAACTCGAGGGTTCCATTGTGAGACCTAACCCGAATGAGCATTTCAATCCCCTCTAACGAATCGGACCGGTGCTCGGGGGAGGCCTCACAGTAAGATAATATAACTGCTTTATATATATATATATATGCCATATAGCTCTTCATTACATCTTTTGAAAATACAAAATGATGTCGGACCACAAAAGCATTGATCTCGTGTCCTATGTTCACTATATACTAGCCACACAGGGCCTTTCATATGGGGACACCTAGAATCACAAATCAGACATCTTTACTCATACTATATATGCATCTTTATAGACACTATTTACATACTACTACGGCCTTCAATGTTATTAAGCCTTCTAATCTATCTTAGGCTATACATATATATAACACTACTACAGGCGACTAACCCTGTCAGCATCCCTCTTATCTCTATCCATACCCTCATGAGCAGCTCCACTCTCTACAGGGCCAACACTCCTGTGCCCGGTAGACAATAAAGAAGGTGATACTCTACCACACCTAAGTGGGCATCTCTTTGCTGGGTGATCCAATCTACCACAAGCCATACATATGTGCTTAGGAAATCCTAGCATCATATCTCAGAGAGGTGGGATGTATCCAGCCCTCAGGTGCTCATAAGCATGAACCACCCAAGCCATCTCCCAGCGCATCTCCATCATCTCTCTCTGGAGGTCAAATATCTCTTGCCATAGACAGCGGTTCTCTCTCTCTAGGTCATCACATTAGACTCTCACTCGTGCTACCCATACTGGGTCAAGGACTTCTTCGGGATCAGACTCTATAGGCTCAGGCCTAACAATGGACACCACATCAGATATCTCCCTATCTCTCACTGATCTATATTGTTGTCTTCGTAGAGGCATCTACACATCAAGATTAACTATCTCAACAATATCACATATAGCAAATGTATAAACTTTTAATTAGAGTACACATACATATTGAGTTTACGCGAAATTAACTTATTGATGGACTTTAAGGACATTTAGGAATCCTATGTTCCATGGTTCAACTTATACTCTATGAATCTTATATGCATGAAGTCTACATTAGACTTAAATTACACTATGACACCATCATCGGTATCAGATCTATTTTAAATTTAAGCTTATACTCTGATACCAACCTTGTCACGACCCGACTTTCGAGCCGTGAAGGTTCTAGGGCATGGGTAGGCATAAGGCCACCGAAAACCCGTAGAACCCATTACTGAACTATAACCAATCATGCATAACTATTCCCATATCAGAACTTGATACACATTACTATATCCATTCCATACCATCCATACATCAAATGTATGCCAATAATACAATATGATTCATAGAACCATGACTGCAATAATATAACAAATATTACAATCCCAAATGAAATACAAAAAGATTTAATAATCTAATACATCTCAATATCACAATGACCATGGAACTCTAGACTTGTCTCTTGGAGATACATACTCATTAAGATGCAATCAAAAGGACAAAAATAAAGAAACAGACAGAGTAATTCCCAAGCGGAAGGATGAAGCTTGAGTTTTACCTTGTCTCAACATCTATAGCACCTGCAAAAAAATAAAGCACTAAGGGGTGAGATATAAATCTCAGTGAATACATAATATCAACATGTTAGGCCAGCTAAAAGAAATTATTGATTATAAGGATCAATGAAGCTTTAATGCCTTTAGGCGATATGAACAATTAGTCATTTGAAACTATCACAATGGGATTCATTTATGATACCAATATTTGGGATTCATAATAATACAATTCACTTTATTTTATTTTAGCATAAATCAGAAATTTGAGAACAGTATGTTCCCTTTTACATATAGATCGAGTGTCGGCTAATGCTTCGCACCCTCACAATAAGTCAAACAGAAAACTGATCAGGTTTCCCGGCTAGGACCACCCTTCCTAGCTAAGGTGGATACACTATCCCTATCCGTCGAGCCTTTTTTACCATGTGCACATGAATGATGTATACCCCACATCAGATGGAGATTTCTGCTTTACATACTTTATAACATTTCAACAACAGATAGCATTAGGGATAATCAAATGAACTATAGTACTCATCAAGGAGTAAGATTTCAATGTGCTATCTTTATGACAATGCAAGGTAGACCAAAGGTCTCAAGTAAATGTTTTAATACATTTAGCTTCATGAATGAATATCAATGGAACATAAGTTCAATCAAGTATCAAATGGGTTCAATGAATGTAGGGTCATACCATAGGATGACGCCCATAACATATTGACTATTATGTACTCACCTTAAACTCCTTTGCTCCTAACTAGCACAAACAGAAATGATGATTGCCCGATTCCTCTTCTACTTTGTCTCTAGGTTCTACAAGAACCATTTCAATTAATCATAATATAGATCATCATTTCTAACTTATCTATAGAACCATGATAGATTCTAATCCTATACTTCTAGTTCTATATTTCGCATACGATTACTATCAATACAATCAATGAAACACTACATGTCATTACATTTCATACACATACCTCCACTATTGGTTCGAATAGACCTTGGATCAATGTCCAAATCCTCTTTAATTATACCCCATAATGATCATATATGACAATCTAGCATGCCAATGATTGAAATGAAAGCATGCACAATTGGTACGCCCGTACCCTAAGAAAACCAGGCAGAAACAATGGTACGCCCAGCAATACGAGCGCACCCTTGCCCATACCCTATGAAAAACACATAGAAGTAATGGCACGCCCAGCGATATGGGCGTACCCTTGCCTGTACCAAATTCTGGGTTGGATTTTGGAAAAATCCACCAAATATCTTAAGAAGAAAACACTCATTTCATACCCTAAGCCAACTTACTACCAAAACATGTCATGTATACAAAGTTAAACTCATTTTATTAACCAAAACTTAGAATAAACAAGGAATCTTAAAAAAATCCATTTTTGATCAAACCCATTATCACCAAAATGAGAGATCTTGAAACCCATTTTTGAAAATCATTTCCACATACTCAACACTTCACAAATCATGCTTACAAGCCATCATCTAGATGCATTTTCTCAAATAAAATCCCTTTTTAGAAACCCATTTGGGTAAATCTTTTGAAAGAAAGAGAAAAAAGGAAGACAAATCAAAAACAAGCAATGTATTGCTAAAATGAAGAAAAGACTATGGATCTTGTGTTGTTACCTTTGAGATCTTCTCTTTGATGGTGATTTGTCTTGATCAATGAAGAAAGAATGAAGAAAGAATGAAGAAAAAAGAAGAAAGAAGAAGAAAGTTGAGAGCTTTTCTTTTGTTGGTTCTTGATAGTTTTTGATAAAAATGATAGCTTTGTGGTGGTTGACTTAAAATAGATGGTTATGATTTAATCATAGAAATGAATGGCTAAAAGTGATTAGCTTCATTGAGAAGCTTTGATATTTTCCTTTTAATTGAAAAATCAAGTGAAAATATGATGATGCATAATGTCTAGGTTCAATGAACCTAATAATAAGTAATATAAAAAGATGTTAGTGGAAAATGGGATCCATTTTTCACTAACTTATTTCTAGCACAATAATTATATATTTGGTCCATATTATTCCACTTATATCTCCATTATGACCGGCCACTATAGGGACTTTGGCTAACCCAATACTTATTCAATTGTCACACATATTCATATATCAATTATCACTTGCTTATGGAATTTAATCATAAATTCAACAATAAATTTCATATGCAATAATTATCGAATTTAACTTTTTTAAGCACATTAATCATTCAATCTTATCCATCCTTATGCAAATCAAATTGTTTAAGGACTAGGGTATTACACCTCTCCTATATGATCTAGATGCTTCGACCAACATCAAACAATTAAAAATGACCATTCCCAGGTCAGATGGAGGGGAAATATGTGTCTATGGGACACAAGACTGAGCTGAGCCAGAAAAGAAAAAGCAGAAAAAGACATCCACCTTGCATTTGTCAGAAGAAGTCGCACTAATTGAACCAGCTCACGAAATTCCATAACAGAGAACCGAACTAGTAGAGAAACTGGAAAAAATACTAATAGGAGGAGAGAGATCAGAAAAGTGCCTATTAATTAACTCCTCCCTAAAGAGCGAACAAAAAGAATAGGCTTACCAATTCCTAACAGATCTTTTATCCAATTTTGCATGGTCTTCAAATGAAATAAAAGGGGTAAATCCAGACGTCATCACTCATCATCTCAATGTCGATCCCTCATATAGACCGATTAAAAAAAAGAAAAGATGCTTTGTTCTGGAAAGATAAGCTGTGATAGATGAAGAAGTTGACAAGTTAATGAAAGCCAGATTCATCAGGGAAGTGCAGTATCCAGACTGGCTCACTAATGTAGTGCTAGTAAAAAAGTCAAATGGGATCTATAGAATGTGTGTAGATTTCATAGATTTAAATTAAGCTTGTCCTAAGGATTCTATCCCTTTACCCGTGATTGATAAATTAGTGGATTCAACAGCAGGATATGGATACCTATCTTCATTGGATGCAAAACAAGGGTATCATTAAATCAGAATGTGTCTAACTGACGAAGAGAAGACTTCGTTCATGACCGAGAAAGGAACTTATTGTTACATCTCTATGCCTTTCGGTTTAAAAAATGCAGGAGCAACATATTAAAGACTAGTAAATAAAATGTTTAAAAACCAGTTAGGAAAAAATTTAGAGGCATATGTAGATGACATGATAGTCAAAAGTAGAAACTTCGAAGAACACCTCAGTGACTTGGATGAAGTAATTAGAGTCATGAATGAGTATGACATGAAGTTAAATCTAAATAAATGCGCCTTCTTTATACAAGGAGGCAAATTTCTAGGGTATATGGTGAGTGAAAAAGGAATCGAACCGAACCCGAACAAGGTCAAAGCAATACTAGAGATGGTAACACCTCACAATATAAAGAAAGTACAGAAGCTAACAGGGCGAATCATGGCTCTAAGTCGGTTCCTATCTAAATCAGCTGAAAAATATCTTCCCTTCTTCAAGAAATTATGGAAGGCAATAACTTTGGAGTGGACCGAAGACTGCCAGTATGCTTTTCATAAGCTAAAAACATTTCTCAGTTCAGAATAAGTATTAAGTCGACCCTACCAGGAGAAGAAGTGCTTATCTATTTATCTGCTTCGGAGCAAGCTATAAGCTCGGTTCTAGTCAGAGAAGAGAGATCAATGCAAAGACTGATATACTACTTCAGTAAAGTTTTATATGGGGCTGAATTGAATTACTCGCCCATAGAAAAGATAGCATATGCCTTGGTTTTATCAACCAAAAAATTCAAGATTTACTTGCAAGCACACCAAGGCATAGTAGTAACTTACCAACCCCTACAAAAAACACTTCATAAACTAGAGACTTGAGGGCATATATTGTGTTGATCGGTTGATTTAGGTCAGCATGGGTTATAATACCGAGCAAAATCCGTCATTAAACCACAAGCACTTGCAGATTTTATATCTAAATGTTCCTTTGATACCGAAGTCTTAGAAACTGAAGCAGAGGCAGCTACAAGAAAACTAGACCCAAAGGAACAAAACTATAAAGGTGAGCTAAGCTGGGAGCTATTTATTGATGGGGCTAGTAGTAAAGAAGGTAGTGGCATTGGAATAGTCTTAAAAAATGAACAAGGGCTAATAATACGAGGCAACTAATAATATTGCAGAATACGAGATAATAATCCAAGGGCTAATGTTCACAGACTACCTTCGTCTGATATCACTCAAAGTTCATAGTGATTCTCAGCTCGTTGTCGGACAGATAGAGAAGGAGTTTGAAGCTAAGGAACCCACCATGATTAAATATCTACAAAAAAACCAAAGAGGTAATCCAAAAGATGATCATAGGGGAGTAAAGTTGCAATTTTACAAAATCCTAAGAAATAAGAATAATAGGGCAGACGGCCTCTCCAAGCTTGCAGCAACACACCCAATCGAACTGCCACAAAATATCTTTATAGGGACTTTGGGACACCAAAGCATTCAAGAAGGGGAAGAAGTAATGGAGCTAAATGAAGAACCAATATGGTTGGACCCAATTAAAGCTTACTTAGAGAAAGGAGAACTACCACAAGACCCTAAAGAAGCTAAAAAAGTAAAACATTGAAGTGTTCACTTCTCTCTTCATGATGACGTACTCTACAAACGAGTGTACTCTCTCCCATGGTTGAGATGCCTAAAACCATGCGAAGCAGAATATGTCTTGAGGGAGATACATGAGGGATGCACATCGGTGAAAAAATGCTAGCCGTAAAAGCAGTTCGACAAGGGTACTTCTGGCCCAAAATGAAGGAAGAAGCTATTGCCTTCGTCAGAAAATGCCCCTCCTACCAAAAATTTAAGCAAGGAAGACATGTCCCTGCAGAATAACAGGTGCCAATTACTATCCCATGGCCTTTTGCAAAATAGGGTATAGATATAGTAGAACCCTTCTCGACATCCTCAGGACAAAGAAAATTCATTCTCGGAGCAGTCGAATATTTCACCAAATGGGTAAAAGTAGAATCGCTCGCAACAATAACAGCTGAAAAGGTGATTAACTTCTTATGGAAGATCATTGTCTGTAGGTTCGGAGTACCCTATCAGCTTGTCAGTGACAATGGGAAACAGTTCGACAATGCTAAAATAAGGACCTTCTGTTAAGGACTTAATATAAAACAACACTTCTCCTCAATAGCCCGTCCTCAGTCGAATGGACAGATCGAAGTGACTAATCGAATAATCCTCCAGGGATTAAAAAGAAGGCTAGATTCATATGGGCAAATTTGGGTAGATGAGCTTCATCATATTCTATAGGCATATCGAACTACTCCAAGACAGCCCACAGGAGAGACCCCTTTTAGTCTAACATATGGTAGCGAGGTTGTTATTCCAATTGACGTCGGCCTACCCAGTGGAAAGATCCATTTCACCAATTATGAGGACAATAATGAAGCAAGAAGACTGGACCTAGATCTCTTAGAAGAGCTTCGAGATAAAGATAGTATTAGGATGGATGCCTATAAACAGCAAGCTGCAAGCTATTTTAATCAAAAAGTGAAGGCGCGAGGATTTAGAGAAGGAGAGCTAGTCATGAGGAATCTGGAAGCTACAGGCAAAAGAGAAGGAACAAGTAAACTAGCACCTAATTGGGAAGGGCCCTTCAAAATTAGAAAAGTGATAGGACCATCCACTTATAAGCTTGTAACAATGTAAGATGTCAAAGTTCCACATACTTGGAATATTCAACATCTCAAAAATTTCTATCAATAAAATTATTTCTTCCTTCAAAGTTAAAATTTGCTAAGTACTAAAAACTGAAGATAAAAGTATCTAAAGACGAACTCTCTATAGAGAGAGTGAAAAGACATAGGAAAGGCTAGGCGAAAGATCGAGAGGCAGAAAAACCTAGAAAAGGCTAGGCGAAAGTCCGCGAGGCAACTCTCTGTTGAGAGAATGAAAAGACCTAGGAAAGGCCAAGCGAAAGACCGCGAGGCAGAAAGACCTAGGAAAGGCTAGGCGAAAGTCCGTGAGGCAACTCTCTATTGAGAGTGAAAAGACCTAGGAAAGGCTAGGAGAAAGACCTAGAGGCAGAAAGACCTAGGAAAGGCTAAGTGAAAGACCGCGAGGTATAAAGACCTAGGAAAGGCTAGGCGAAAGTCTGCAAGGTAACTCCCTGTTGAAGAGAATGAAAGACCTAAGAAAGACTAGGCGAAGGACCGTGAGGCAGTTCTTTGTTAAGAGAAGCAAAGTATCTAATCTCAAATGAAGTCGACAAATACGAAGTGACTCTCTGATGAGAAAGCAATAATCTCAGGTCGGCAAAAACTCTACTGAAAAGATAAAATTTCCAAGCAAACTAGCATGAGGCGATAAATTTATTATTGAAGAAATAATAAATCATTTACAAAAAGCCAATAAAAAAAAGTCAGCAAATGAACGCGAGGTGATTCTCTGTTGAGAGAGCAATAATCTTAGCAAGATAGTTTTACTATCAAGGAAACATACAAGTTAAATAACTAAGCATAAAGAAAGACAACAACCACCCAGTTTGAAGATAACTAAAAGAGCAAAAAAGACTAAGTACATTTTGAGAAAATAAACTAAGCTACATAGAGATTTATGTACAAAGTAGAATTGAAATATTGTATTAATTGTTGAATTAATTACAAAATAAAATAAAAATAATAATACATAAGAAAATATAATGAGGCAGAAGGATGTTGTTGAGAACTTGGGGCAGCCGGAGGAGTCTAAGCAGAAGCAGGATGAATTGAACTAGAAGAGGCAAAAGATGAGGCCGAGTTAGCTAGGAAAAATACCTGCTTCGGTACATAAGCAAGGACATCAGAGAACGTTGCAGCACAAGCATTAATAGCCATATTATAGCAGTTTATGGCTCTTACTCCAGAATCCAAAGCCAACCGACGCTTATACTCAGAAGAAGCCAAGAAGTCACGAATGATTGTAGCCTTCTCCTCTTCAGCCTTCTTGCGAAGACACTCAAAGCTATCCATCTTCGTTTTAAGATCCTTGATTTGCTTCTCAGCAACTTTGAAATTCTTCATCAAGATGGGATAATCTCCATCTTGCTCCCTAAGATCAGACATCTCAGCCTTCATTTCCTCAGCTTTAGATCAGAGCTCCTCTATGACCTTCTGTCAATCCAGAAGATCAGAGTCCTTGCTTTTCATCTTTGCTTCAAGATTCGTCAACCTATCATTTAATCTCACTGATAGTCATTCTAATTCTTCAGATTTTTTAGTAAAAAGGCCTATGAAATGATCTCTATCTACAGTTAAATTCTTAGTTTCAGAGCGCAAGGCCTCTAGCTCGGACAAGTCCACTTGCTTCTTTTTCTTTTCCTCCAGGGAAGCTCACAGGGAAACGATCTTGGAGTTCAGCTTCCCTATCACCTTTTGACTCGAAGAACGAAGAGATGAAAGGGCAGTATTTTGTTTATTTATTATGTCTTTATTAGAAGAGAAGGATCATCGCACCATTGATCGGTAACAAGCAAACTCAATCAACTTCTCTCCAAACCTTTTATTGAGCCTCGTCAATTGAAAAGAAAAAATGAGAGTGAAGTCAAAAAAAAAAAAAAAAAGGAGAGGAAAAAAGAAGTGAAGAAAAAGATATACCTGGTCCAGAGTTGATTCATAATCCAACAAAGTTGTTCAGGGAAAACAAGCTCTAAAGTCAAGGCGCTTCAAGCTCAGTTCATCCAAGAGTAGACGAGGTGCTCTCATTTAAAGTTTCACCTTGAGGTGATAAGGGCACCGGGTCAAATCGAGGGACAGATTCCTTTGTAATATTTTCACCATCCTCAGGTCCCAAGGCGATCTCGGTTACTACAGCACCAAGGATTTCATTAAATATGGGATCCTTTATAGCCACCTCATCAACCACTACTTCCTTGGTAACTGCCGAAGGGGGCAAGGCATCATCAGCAATAGCCTCAAAAAGTAGGGTGGGGTCGGATATGGGAATGGCGGAGGAAGGAATGAAGTTGTTAGATTGCTCCATTTGATCTATAAAATCTTCTATAAAAATAGTTTAAAGAGGAAGAATTGTAAGAGTCGATGTGGTAGCTCGTTTTGAACTCTCAATTGCTGAAAAAAAGAAAAAGGAAACAGAAAATTAGCACAAAAACAAAAGAATAGTGCACAAACAGAAAAACAAATAGAAACATGCAAAACCTGCTAAGTTGAAGAGATCGTCACAGGAAAATGTTGGATGAGTCTAAGGACGAACAAAAAACATACCAAGCTCAGAGGCCGGATCGACAATAGCAACAAACTCGCTGACTAGGGCGATTTCCAAATGCCTAACCTCGTCAACAATTAGACGAGGTGGCACCCCTTCGTGAACTCGCTCAAATATCACATCAAAAATGGCATTATTAATGAGCTGGTTTATGAAAGGATCAGAAGTAGTTCGCTCAGAAGAGAAAGAAGAGTCACCTACAGATTTGCGGACAAGTTCAGAAACTGAAAGCCCGTCCTCACCATCACTAGAAACAGTAATAGATGGATCTTGAGGTGGGATGGTTGCAAGAGCCAAGATGGTGTCAGTAACTGGAGCCACCTCATCCACTAGCCTCGTCGGCGAAGAAGTCTCAACCGCTGACTTGGCAACCGGAGTAGCCTCAATAATTGTCTTAGTTTGGGAAGAATTGGCAGTTGCCACCTTCACCAATCTTCTCTTCTTCTTGGGAACGATCTTAGTTTGAGGGGAAGATGCTTTTATTTTCTCCTCAGTAGATGACTCGTCGCCCCAGTCAGCAGCATTGGTAGACCGAAGCTCGCCAGTTCGCTCCACCAAAATAAGGAGGAATGCGGCTTCGTTATATGGCAAAGGAGTTAGGCCCCTTAATAGGTCATGGATTTTCTTATATGTATTGTCTTTATTGGTGAGCCAAACTAAAAAAACAAGGAAGAAAAATCATTAAAAGTGATTTTAAGAAGGAAAGAGATGAGGTCAGGAAGAGGTGAAAACTCTCCCCTAATCTCCTTAATGACGAGATGCATAGTCTTACCTCGAGTATCCTTAATTCGAGAAGTAAAGTAAAGCTTCCCCATATCATAGGAACAGTTGTCCTTTATGAGTGCCTCCATTGTGATGATTTCTTCAGGTAGTAGATTCATAGGGATGTCCGGAAGACCGTAAATAGCAAGAACTTGAAGAGCTCCACGAAAGCCAAATCTCTGGTCACCTCGAAACTATTCCTTAACCACTAATGTGGCAAACTTAGTGTGTCATTTGTTTACTTTGTTGGGTTTATTAACAAAAAGGTTTCACCCAGGCTTTGAACCGGTGCACCATACCTGCCTATCGCCTGAGTGAGTGAATTTGAAGAAGCACTGAAACATCCTTGCAGTAGGGTGGAGACCTAAAGCTTCACAGATTACCTCAAACTGATGCAGGTTTTGAATTGAGTTTGGTGAAAGCATCATTGGGTTGATGCAGAAATAATTGAAACATTCCACCAAAAAGGGGGATGGTGGAAACCTCAAACCAGCTTCTATTTGATGGTAGAAAAAGATAATATGATCATTGCTCTAGAACATCTCGATGATCTCAGGGACGTTTGGAGTAACAAAAATTTTGTCATAAGATTTGGGTAAATCAAGTGTGAATTTCTCTTGGTCTTCTAAATTCTCAGCAAACCCACTTAGATCTGAGTTCTTCAAAGTGGAGACGACGTCCCCCAAGCATTTTCCAAATTAGTTCTGATGCTTTAGTATGAATTCTCATCGTTCTTTGCAGCCATTGCAGTATAGGAGAGAAAGAAAATAAGAAGAAATGAAAGCAGGAGAGAACTGAGAAAGAAAAGAGAAGAAGAAGATTTTTGGAAAATATGAGAATGCAAGAAGTTTCAAAGAATGAAGAAGAAAAGGTTTTTAAAAGAAACTAAACCCTAGAAAAACGCATTGATTAATCATTTCAAAAATGAAATAAGCGGCAAAGATAGAATATGACCCTGAGACTTCAAGGCCTGGATTGCGCCACATGTATAAAAAGTACTTCAGCATTAGATGACTGAACTTTAGGCAGGCACAAAAAGATATGTCGTGGACTTTCGAGATTCTAAATATAGACAAGGGCCTCGAACCGAAGTAAACAATATACTGAGGCAAAGAGAACTAGATCGTCCAAATATTAAAATAAAGAGTTGAACTGTTCCAATCGAAGTTCGCAAAAATGATAACTTTAGTGAAACATGGGGCCACTGATAAGGGACAAAATATATCAAACCGGGTCATAAAGTAAGATGGGCCTGACTCAATCCAATATACTTAGTAGCCCAAAGGCGATAAAAATCAAGTCACCATGGAACGGAGTTCGTTTCCAAATAAAAGGCTGAAAACATGCTAAGTGTCATCCTAATCCGAACTGGTCAAGAAAATTCATACTCAACTCATTTAAGGACTTGTATCCTATAAATACCTCAAGAAATCAACATTCACAGGTACATTCACTAATACACAGGTAATATAACACATTGTCCTCAAACTTCCAAATCGAGTCAATCATCTAACTTGACCGTCGGAGTGGCTTTGCTAGGCACCCTGCCTAGCCTACCTAACTCTTGTTTCTTCTTACAGGTCGTACCAGCTCACACTCAAATTCATGCAAGATTGAACGATTCCACCTCGGTCGGAATTAGCTTCATGACATATAATAAAATGAATTTTAAAACTGATATATATATATATATATATATATATATATATGTTTTATGTCAGAGAAATATTGTATAGAAACTACCTATATTCCAAAGTTTATAGAATCCCATAAATGTGCTAATATATGGAGAAATTTGAAATCTCAAGAACCTTACAATGAAAGACACTATGTGTATACAACCTTTATTGATGACTATCTACGAAAGTTCTAATCATATCAAAAATTACATATTATATTTGATTGGAATTAAAACCCCTGAGTTGCTATAAGCATGATCAATGAGATCAACACACTTTATGTGTCCTTTATTGCTAAAAGTGATGGCATTTCTAAATGTTAATTGTTATGAATTTGAATATGTATTCCATTATAAATGAATCCAAATGACAAAGTTATCTTCTGAATCCCAAAAGTTATAATTTAAAGTATTCTAAAATATATGTAATTGATCAAATTGAATCTCAAGAAATTTCATAAATCAAATATTTCATTTATATGTAATATATTGCAATCCGAACTCAAATCGCGTTCTAACTAAGATGTGCATAATATGTCCATTTTAAATAAAGATCTTATTAACTCGTATGCTATTGTTACAAGTTATTAAATGAATTATTCTTTAACTCATAATAAATTGTATATATGTTAGATACCAAGAATAATCTTTTCTGTTCTTCACTCACTGAGTTTTCTCCGAAGCTCATCCCCTCCACTCACCAGTATTTGCAGGTGAAAGTTGAATAGTAATTTCAAAAGTATAGTGGATATTGGTGAGTTGTTTCCTCAAGGTCTTCATCCTTCCTTGAGGACTATCAAGACAATGTAATAATTTATATTTTGTTAATTATTTATATAAATTTAAATTCTCTTAGATGCTCCATGTGTGTAAATGGTGTTATTTATAAGTAATATGTATGTGTTATAAGTGTTGTAATAATAAGTGAGAAATGAATTGTTGAATGATGAGATCAGTATGACATATGAATTGAATGGTGAGAATGATGATGAGAAAGTTGATTATTGATTAATTGTAGTGAGAGAATAAGATTGTTATTAGAAGTGTAATTGAAATACAGGTTGTGATCTTGGGGTTATAGTGTAATTATAGACGATACCATGCCAGATTTCCATTTGATTGTTAATACATATGGGTTCTACGGGTTATCGGTACCCTTATGATTACCCATGCCCTAGAACTGTCACTGTTCAGAAGTTGGGCTGTGACAGATCAGGAACAACCAGCAAACTTGTATGCCTACCTTGAGTACATGCTTGAGAAAGCAAACCAAATAAAGATTTGACACAAAAAATAAATAAATATAGGGACAATGGATCTCCTTGCCACACACCTCAAGATGGAATAACATCCCCAACGATAGCACTATTCATAACAATGGAATATGAAACTGATGAAACACATCTCATAATAAGAGAAACCCAACTACTAGCAAACCCTAACCGGTTCAAAACCACTTGTATGAAATCCCATTCGAGCATATCATAGGCTTTTGCCATATCAAGTTTTACCGCAACCATCCCCTGACAACCTTTAGCATTGGACTTCAAAGTATGAAAAGATTCAGTCCTAAGAAGAACATTATCCATAATCAAATGAGACGGGACAAATGCACTCTGCTTGTCAAATACCAAATAAGGAAGAATACTTTTCATCCGATTAACAATCACCTTGAAAAATAATTTATAAACAACATTACATAAACTAATGGGGCGCAAATCCATCATACGAACAAGATCTTTAACCTTAGGAATAAGAACAATATTCATATGATTAAAGTTTTGCGGAAAAGCACCACCATTAAGAACATGTAAGCAAACATCAACAACTTCATCTCCAACCATATCCCAAAACGATTTGTAAAATAAACCTGAAAATCCATCAGGATCCATTTGCGAGAGAGCTTTCACAATTTCCTCATGCTGAAAAGGGAGCAACAACTGGTTATTTTGCTCAAAAGAAACAGACTTCGTAATACCCAATACAACAGAAGAATGAATATCCAGCTGAGAAGAAGTGAACAATTGTTCAAAATAGTCAATAGCAATAGAACCCATGTCATCAAACTCAGATTCTCATTGCCCATGCCTATCAAAAAGACCCTTCAGCCCATTAATTTTCCAACGATGAGAGGCCATATGATGGAAAAATCTACTGTTTTTGTCACCTTCCCGCAACCAAGAAACACGAGCTCATTGCTGCCAATATAATTCATCATATTCGAGCAGCGCTTCCACTTGCAGAAATACAACAGTGATACATCCTAAATATAAACTGATCGCCCTAGGCGAATCAGAGGTTCGCCTAAGCAGTCCATATCCGATCATGAAACTGCAATCCATCTCCATGTATGATACTGAAAAGGAATAAAACTGATTCCAAGAAGGATTCGGCA